>BQNB010040615.1:2715-47288 GCA_026074375.1 Tanacetum coccineum
AAGAAACATGAAGGTTAACAAGTGAACATCATGTTTAGGGGAGGATTGTTGGGTTTCAGAAGTTTCTATAGCTTAGTGCTACTACTTATACAAGTTACTACTGACAGTTCTACTAAGTGCTGCTGGTGAAGAATGCTAAAGATTCAAGAAAATAGACTAAGTAGTTAGTAATGTTAGTTATGAATAGTTAGTACTCCTAGTACATTGTTAGTACTGCAAGTATACTTAGTGTTGTTAGTAGTAAGTTAGTACTGCTAGCATATAATAGTTAGTACTGTTAGGAGATATGCATGAGTAATAGGAATAGATATGCATTATCTCTTCACACATTTTGTAAGCCTGTTAGGGTTTTCCTTGGTGTATAAAAGGAATCCTACGGCACTAGTTAGAAACATATAAGGTTTCATACACAAGTTTCATAAATATTAATAATTAGTAATCTGTAACCTAGCAGATTAATAGTAATCAAAGTTTTGTTTTATTCATTGTTCTTCTTAGCAATATAAATTAGTTTCCGCATAGCTTATATTGTTCACAGTCATTGTTTCTCTTGTAGTTAGTTTGGATCTATCCATATTGGCTACCACCCTTAACAAGCTAGAAAGATCTATTAAGTATGGGATCTACACGTCATATGATTGAATTGTTAAATCTCAGGTTTTATGCAGCTATTTGTACATGAATTAACGTATGAAATCAAGTGCAGGAAATTTTTCATCAAAAATAAAAATTTAGTTTTCACAGAACATAGAGACGGCGTCACGATTTATACGCGACGCCGTCACCACGACACCTGTGACGGGGTCACGTAAACCCTAACGGCGTCAAACACACAGGTCTAGAAAACTTAAAGTTTTTGTCTATTTTTGAAAATAAAACTCTCATAACATTTAATATATTCATCATGACGTTGTGAATCCCCTACTTAATAGATCTTTCTAGCTAGTTAAGGCACGTTCGGTCACTCGATACAATATGATAGTCCAAACTAACTACAAGGAAACAAATGACTGTTGAGAACAATTTAAGCTATGCGGAAACTAATTTATATTGCTTTAGTAAGAAACAATGAATAAAAAATACTAAACTTTGATTAATATTATCTGCTTAGGTTGCAAGGATTACTAATTATTATATTTATGAACTTGTGTATGAAACCTTATTTGTTTCTTAACTCAGTGCCGTAGGGATCTTTTATACACAGAGGAAAAACCCTAACAGGCTTACAAAATGTGTGAAGTTGTTAATGCTATTATTCCGTATTATCATGATATTCTCCTACTGTACTAACTAGTATTATGTTGCTGTACTTACTTACTACTAAACAACACTAAGTATTTTGCCATGTTGAGTACTAACAATGTACTAGGAGCTACATAACTTTTTAACTAAAATTACTAACTACTTAGTCTATTTTCTTGATTCTTTGCATTCTTCACCAGCAGCATTAGTAGACCTGTAGTAGTACTGGTATAAGTAGGTTGCACTAAGCATAGATACTTCTGACAAACCTAACTAATCTCCCCTAAACATGTTGTTCAATTGTTAAACCTTCAGGTTTCTTTAGTTTGAGCTTCTTGAACAATAGGCGGAGTATCCAATCACCAATGCTACTCGTTAATTTGCATTTTATGAACTTGAACTATTTTTGTTTACTTTGTAAAATTGAAATTCTTTAGCTTATAGTCTTTGGCACTGTCACAGCCATTCAGCAACTCAGCAACACAGCCACACCAACTAAGTTGGTTTTGTAGTTTTTGGCAAACTACCAGCATTAACGATTTGATATTTTCTTTTGCAGTAGACGTTTGCTATGAAATAGCACATTGCTTTATTTAATCGCCTTGGTGCTCATTGATAACCATATAGTTTTGAGTAAACTATCAACTATCAACGGATTTGAGATGTCTTTACCAAGAGCCATTTTCTTTAGACTAGCCAACTCTTTACTGTAAAGCCATGGTTGAGTTTAATTACCCATATGTTTTTTGCAAAACTATCAAACCATCTAAACAGATTTGAGAAGTCTTTGCAGAAGTTGTTTGTCTCTGGGATAGACCAGTTCTTATGTATTGGTAGACATGGTGATGAATGATGAACACTTATTGTTATGGTTATAAAACCTACACTAAAGCATCCTTCTCAATCCTATCATGGCTTTCAAGGATTCATCAATTTGCCTTTCTTTTGAATGAATCTAAGTTAAATCAAAAACTGCTTCATTTATGTATTCGCTATCAATATTAAGCCCAACATCCTATCAAGAGTTTCCCTTTGTAAGTGGATACATTCCTTTTGCTAGCATGTAAACTCAGTTCCATCTTTAAATCAAGATTATAAACTCACAATTATATAGAACATTCCAAATTTAAGAAACCATTCCTCTTGGTTCTCCAAAGATCATCTTCTGGCATTTGACCAATTGCCTCAAACATAGTCTTAAATACCTAAAAGAATTAGATAATTTCATTCTGGAGTTGGACCTGTTTTCAAATCTTCTTCTTCACCTAGGACTATGTAACTCAATAAAGTACAATCTATCAAACCTTGAAACCATTTCATGTGAAGTCTTGATATATTCTTTTAAAAACGTCCAGCAACTATATAAATCCATCTGTATAGTATGAGGTTTTCCCATATCTTCAGTATGATAAAAATTAGACTCCTAGTACAACAATTGGATACCTCTTTGTCTAAGAATTCATAATCTATTTCTACTCCTCTTCATCAGGACTATCATATTTTATTCGCTTTTAGTTGCTCTTCCCTCTTCAAAGCTATGAGTATGTCTTTTGATTTAGGTCTTTTGCCTTTTAGACTTCTTTGTAGCTTTCATCTTAAGTCTTCTGCATGGCCTTTTTCTGGTACTCTATGTATTTCCTTCTTCCTTGACTTCAACTTTAGTACTGTCAGGTTCTTCAAGAACCTCCTCCTCATCTACACCAGATACTTTCTTATTCATCTTCTCAATCATTCTTTCATCCTTTTCAGACCCAATAGGCATAAAGTCTGCAGCTCTTTCTTGTTGCTTGATGTATAGGGCCTGAATCTCTTCAAGAGTCTTTTTGTTCAGCTGAGCATGTTTATATCTACCTGTATGCTTAAGGTAGGTCATCATTAGGCTTCTCAGTTGATTTCTTGTTGGAGATTTGTTCCTGATAGCTGCTGATCTCTCTGCTACAAGCTGTTTCTTCCTATTTTCAAAATATTCAGCTAACAACCTTGATCTTTCTTCAACTGTATACATCTCTCTTTCTTCCATTTGTAGTCTAGCAGCTAATTCTTCACTAGCATCCATCTTGGCTTGAACTTCATCATACAGATTTGCAATGTAGTCCACAGATGCTTGTTCTTGTCTTTGTCTTTCCTCCTTTTCCTTTTCCAATTCTGCTAGTTCCTCTTCATATACTAGTCTTGCTACTTCAGCATCTTTAGCAAACTGAGCAGCATCTAAATCACTTCTCTTAACTTTCTTTACTGGTGGTTCTTTTAAAACCCCTTTACCTTTGTCTTTAGGGTCTATTGATGGAAGTGGCTTCAATGTTAAGATAGATCTTTCAGGCCTATCAGATTCTTTAACCTCTTTAATAGCCACTCCTTTCAGCTTTGTCTTGTCACTCAGCATTACCAGAGCATCAGCAAGAAAGATATCTTCATCTTCAAACACACTTGTTGTAGTAGGAGGAGTCATTGGAGTAGTAGTACTAACTTCTGGTACAGTAGTACTAACTCCTGTATTACCAACAGCAATAACTGGTTCTTCATTACTTCCTCCTTTTTCTAAGACTTTTGTATCATGTGTCACATTTAACTCCTCAGTCTCTTTACTTAGCCTCCCCTCATTCACTGGTTCCTCTGTGTCCATATAGTCCATACCATGATCAGCATCAAGATCATCAAATGTACTGTCATCCAAAGTTGGTTCAGGTTTGGCATTTTTCCTCCCCTGTTTGGATACAGACTCCTTCCTTCCCAACTGTCTCTTCATAGATAACCTAGACACACTCCTTAACCATGCCCTATGGTGTGAGATTACTGGGTGACTCTTCTTTTTTAGCTTCTTGATTCTTGTCTTTAATTTAATAATTTGTGCAGCCTGAGCATCCTTGGAGGCTTCCAAAGCAAGAACCCTGTTTGACAAGTTAGTGCAAAGAACAGATAACTCCTCTAGGGTCATGCCACCCTTAGCTCTGTCAGATGTGGGACCACCTGAAAGATTACTATCATGGGATGGCTGAACCTGATCCCCTTCACTCCCATTAGTGCCCTCTAAAGAGTCCCTAGAGTCTTGGGTAGTGTCATGGCTAGATGATGAGTCAGTCACAGGGGGTTGGTCTCCTATACTAGGTTGAGTAGGAGAGGGTGTTGGTTGGGGTTCAGTGGGTTGTTCTGAACCTTCACCCTCAGGTGCTTGGTGTGGCACCAACATAGAATCAAAGAGTGGAGTGACTTTTCCTGAAAACTTTACACCTTTCCTAGACATATTTGAGAAAACCTTCAGAGTATGAGCTGGTGTAATATAAACATCATTAAAAGGTTCACCAAGCTCAATTTGATTATTCAAGAACACCATTAAAAATCTTGGATACATAAGAAATTTCTTTTTAGGATTATCCAAGTTCCTCAACATACCATCAAAAATAAGTTTAGAAAAGTTAAACTTTTGATTTGTTGCCAAACATATAACAGCTGAAGCAATATTTGTTGAAAACTCATTCCAGCTTGTAGATTTTGAACTTAGGCAATGAAGGATGGTATGTATCAGATACTTCCATTGAGGAGAAAAGAGGGCTTTTTGAAAAGTTAGTTTGTTAAGTTCACCCTCATATCCCATCAATGCAAGGTTTTGAAAAATAGCTTCATTTGTTAGGCAAGCAGTACCATCAGCATCATTAAGGAGAAGAGAACTTCTTATGGATGCTTCTGTTACTACTACTGCCTTGCTATCAACAGTAGCATGAATTTGTTTCTCATCATTGACTGTTTGGGAACTAGCAGTGTTCCAAAACTGTTCAATATAAGAAATATAGATAGTAGGACTTACAGTGAGAGCATGATGTATCAAACTTGTTGTAAGAAGGTCCACTATCTCATGAAATTCTGAATTTCCTCCTATTTTCTCTAAACACGCGACCATATTGTGTTGATCGACGAATTCCAATTCAGCCATAGATGTGTTGAAAAGGTTGAGTAAGGTGTGGGATATGTTCGATTATGAGAAGTTGAGGGTTTGGAAGAGTTAATTGAGATTTTATAAAGATGTGCTTTAGGGTTTGAGATGACCGACTGAATAAACTTGAGTCTTTATCTTAAGGAAAGAGTATTATAGAAGAAAAGATCAAGAATTTTCAAGTCATAGACCCCTAAAAGCAAGTTGTTGGCGGAAATATCTCAACGGTTATAATTAATTAATGAAAATATGTGATGCTCACCAACAGTAGTAACGGTAACAAGTAGCACAAACTTTTGCCTGGTAGCACTAACTTTATGCCTGGCAGTACCAACATTGCCTAGCAGTACTAACTTTGCTTGGCAGTACTAACTTGTTAGTTTCCATTTAGTACCCTCAAATCCAATCCAAACTGCTTCTTTGACCCAATCCAAGTATCAACACCATTGTTAAACACTTTTGAGCAGCACCAACCAAGCCGGGCAGTACAAAGTTTTGGCCTGGCAGTATTAATTAAACTGGCAGCACTAACTAACTCAGCACCATATGTATCCCTCAGAATTGAATATAATGAGCCCCAAATCATCATCATATCATATAAAGTCCATCTTCTAACTAAAATCATTTCACAAACTATACAACAAAGTAACCTCCTAACTTGCCTCCCCTGAACTAATGCAGCTATAGATTGATCATTCCAATGTTAACAATTAAGAAATTGAACTTGCTAACATCAAAAGCTTTAGTTAAAAGATCAGCTACATTGTCATCAGTGTGAATCTTCAACACCTGGATAAGCTTCTTCTCATAAGCATCCCTAATGAATTGGTTCCTAATCTTAATATGCTTTGTTTTGGAGTGAAATACTGGATTCTTTACAATGCATATTGTACTCTCATTATCAATGTAGATCATTTTGTTCATAAAATTGAACCCATAGTCTAGCATTTGATTTTGAATCCACAATACTTGCCCATAGCAGTTGGCAGCAGCAACATATTCTGCCTCTGTAGTAGAAGTAGCCACAATTGTCTGCTTCTTGCATTGCCATGAAATAAGTCTCCTGCCAAGAAATTGACAATCTCCTGTTGTGGATTTCCTATCAAGATTTGCTCCAGCATAGTCACTATCTAAGTAGGCTTCCAGGTCAAATGATGACACCCTAGGATACCAAAGGCCCAGTTTGGGTATGCCCTTGAGGTACCTAAAGATTCTCTTCACAACATTAAGATGAGAGGTCTTTGGAGTTACCTGAAACCTAGAACAAGCATAGACTACAAACATAATATCAGGCCTAGAAGCAGTCAAGTACATTAAAGAGCCAATCATGGATCTATAAAGATGTACATCCACATCAGCAGCTTCTTCATCCTTGGTCAAAGGCTTTTGGTCTCAATTGGAGTACATGCAGTCTTCACACTAGCAAGTCAAACTTCTTCAGGATCTGGTCTCGTGCAACATACTTATCCTGACATATAAAAATACATCTCTTTCTATGTAGACTTGTAATCCAATAAGAAGGTGATCTCTTCCCATAAGAACTCCATCTGAAATCTAATCTTCAATTAATGCCATTAAATTCATCACACCAAGACCTCTTTGTAGAACCAAAAATAATATCATCCACATAAACCTGCACTAACATGATATCATTCTTGTCCTTCTTGATAAAAAGATTATTGTCAATGGTTCCTCTTTTGTATCCGCTCTTTAATAAGAAAGTAGATAAAGTTGCATACCAGGCTCTAGGAGCTTGGTGTAAACCATACAAAGCTTTCACAACCTTATAGACCTTCTTAGGGAACTTAGGATCTATAAACCCGGAGGTTGGGACACATACACCTCCTCATTAATTGTGCCATACAAGAAGGCACTCTTCACATCCATCTGATAAACTATGAATCCCATATTAGAAGCAAAGGCCAAAAAGATCCTAATGGCTTTAATCCTAGCCACAGGATCAAAAACCTCATCATAGTCTATCCCTTCCTCTTGCCTATATCCCTGGGCAACCAATCTTGCCTTATTTCTAACCACAACACCTCTTTCATCCTTCTTATTCCTGTAGACCCATTTAGACCCAATTGCCTTCTTCTCATAAGGCAAATCTACAAGAATCTATACCTTTTGAATCTTGAATTGCAACAGTTCTTCCTGCATAGCATCAACCCAACTTTCATCTTCAAGGGTTTCAGGTATCTTCTTGGGTTCAATTTGAGATAGGAAGCAAGCAAACAAGCAGTGCTAGAAATCCTTATGATTATTTCTTCTCTGCTTTTTAATATAACTTACAAAAGAATGGGCTCCAGAACTTTTGTTCACTTTGCTCCTTGTTTGAACTGCTAATTTTAGATCTCTAAGAATTTGAGTTGTAAGATGAATAGAGTGTATCCTTGAAGTGGGAATAGGACTAACATTCATAGTGGTTTCTAAATTAGTGAAGCCAGCCACTGCACCCTCATCATCATAAGATGTATTGGTAAAAATACCATCATTTGGATTGTCATAAATATCCTCAAGAGTAGGTATTTGAGAATCATCTTGGTCAGCATAGTTGGTTAGATTAGGGAAAGATGGTCCACCAGAAGAACTGGCAATATTAACTGGTGTGCGAACAATATTTACTGTGTTAGTACTGGTAGCTCTAACAGCTCCTGCTTGAAGAAGCAAATCCTCAGCTTCTTGAGCAAACTCCTTTCTAAGAGCTTCAACTGCATCATTGGCCTCCTTTTCTTGTCTTTTAAGCCTTTTAAGCTCTTCCAAAAAGGCTTGATCCTCCTGATCTACTAGCTCCTCATTTGTCTCTAAACTAGTATCCTTATTAGTCTTTTTACCTTAATTCTTTACTTCTGAGCTCTTGACTGTTGAAGTATAAGAAGAACATATTGGTAGTACAAAGTAGTCTTGAATAGGGTCAGCTTCCATTTCAGAATTTCCTGCATTAATATTATCTTGTGTACCTGCACTATGATTAGCTTCTTCTGGACCTGCAGTTTTGTTAGCTTGATTCTCTGATCTCACAGGCTGATAATTCATTGAATCAGTTAAATAATCAAGATCAAACAGCCAATTAGGTCCTTTCCCTGCAACATTTGGTTTATTTTCTAAAAAGTTTATATGCAGGTTTTCTTCAACTCTCTTGGTTTCTAAATTGTATACCCTAAAAGCCTTGCTATTTAGGGAATACCCAACTAAAAACCCTTCATCAGACTTCCCTTCAAACTTGCCCAGATGGTCAATGGTATTCAAGATGGTCACATGGCACCCAAAAGGTCTTATATAGCTTATGATTGGTATTTTACCAGTTATAAGTTCATAAGGTGTCTTGTTTTGAGGCTTGGTCACTAATACCCTATTAAGGACATAACAAGCAGTACTAACTGCTTCAGCCCAAAAAGTGTTAGGTAAAAATGAATCTGCTAGCATTGTTCTAGCAGCCTCAATAAGGGTCCTGTTCTTTCTCTCATCAACTCCATTTTGTTGTGGAGTTCTGGCATTACTGTATTCCCTCTTGATCCCTTTTGACCCACATAATTCAATAATGTCCTTGTTCTTGAATTCATCAACTGTGACCTTTGTAATCAAACAAGCTAAACCTCCAGAAGGAACAATGTTCTCTAAGTTGAAACTGTACATACTGTTTTGTCTAGGGATTCTAAGTAATACATGATTTTCATCAGGCAACTTATAGTCAGAAGACAACACAAGACATTCAGTGTCAGTGAAGAGAACCGTGTTCTTCTTGTCACACATCTGTGACACAGAAAAGAGATTGAAATGTTGTAGTTCTTTCACAAAGCACACATCCTTAAAATCTAACTTTCCTGTTTTTATTTTACCTTTACCAGTTATGTAACCTTTACTACCTCCAAAAGCAACAGGGCCACCATTATAGTCTTGATATTCAACAAGGTAGGCCTTGTTTATGGTCATGTGCCTGAAACATCCACTATCAACAATCCCTTTGTTCTTTAAAGCTCTTTGTGGATAATCCTGCACATTAAATAAGAGAGATTAGATTCTCTTAGGGACCCAAGCCATTTTGGGCTTGGGTCTACCTAGTGGATCTTTAAAAGTAACATATTTTCTAGAATTTGATCCACCATTGTATTTGGAGACTTTGTTCTAGTAATGTCTTTTGGGTCTCCAATTACAACCTGTTGAGGGCTTAATAGCAGTTTCCCTTTTTCCCCCAATAATACTAACTGCTTTTACCTCAGCAGTATTAACTTTTTGATTTGAAAAATGTGTTCTTGGTGCTATTGTTCTATTAAGTGGCCTTCAAATAGGAGAATAAGTTTTATAAAAGCTGTTTTTGGTCTAACATTATTCACAATAGGTTTAACAGTATGAACTTTCCTGGCAGCATTAGTTGGTACTGCCTGACTGTTAAAATTATGTCTAGCAGTATTAACATTGTTAGTACTGCTAGCTTTAGCAGTATTAACTTGAATTCTGCCAGTTCTAGTTAGTACTGTTGTAGGAACAAATTGGTTTTGGTGATTCACTCTTTGCACGTTGTTCCACACTGGCCTATTTTCCCTTTGACCAGTACCCTTACATATCCTTTTGTTCAATTCAGCTTGTTTAGCCATTCTTTTCTCATGGAAATCACAATCTCTAATAAGATGGCTAAAACTACCACATACAAAACATGCCTTTTTAGTAAACCCATATCCCAAACCTAGTTTTTTAGACATTAAACCATTACAATCCTTTTTTTCAGGTTTAGGACTCTGACTACATGTGTTTTGTTCTTTAATAGTTTGCCTAGGAGTTTTTACATGCTTATCAGTATTAACAAAAGCAAAACTGGGTTGTTCCTGTTCTTTTGAAGTTGTAGTCATACAATTATCATCACTATCTGACTCATACTCCTCAATGATAGGAGCATCAGACTAGACTTTTGGTTGACTTACTACATTGGGTTTATTGACAACTGGTTCATGCATAGATTTAAGTGTTTCATCACTAGAATTGGATTCACAAGAATTAAAGTCACTGCTCCTAGCACTAGATTCACTAGGTTTAGATTGCTTTGGACCATATGTAAATTATGATTGGAGGGGGAACAGTATGCATCCCCTCTGCATATCTATCATTTACAAGACTATCTTCTATATCACTAGACCCACTGTAAAATAAACTTCCAAAAACTTCATTTTCATAACTTAAGACACCTTTATTCATTTGATCTCCATACCCAAGCCCAACTTTGTCCCTAGCACTCATCTGACTATTTAGCAGAATATTAAGACTTTTAGAAGAGTTGTGCCATTTTTCTACTTTAGCTTTCAATTCTTCTTTTTCTTTTTCAGCTTCTGCCAATAGTTTCTTATGATATGTGAGCACATCAGTTTTATCATCTAAATCAATTTTCATAAACCTAATCTTTTCCTCATACCAAAGTTGATTTTGTTGATGAGCAACTAATTGTGCTTCTACTTTCTTTAAAGCTTGAGTATATGCCTGAATTTCTATACTGGCATCACCAAGTTGTTCCCTCTGTTCATCATATAATTTTTTAAGTTTAGCATAAGATTCTATAAGCCATCAAAGCATAGTTCTCTTGGTCATCTTCTAAGTGACTGGTCCAATCAACACCATCTCCATCAAGAGTTACCAAAGCTTTAAGTTCCTCCTGTTTACCAGATCTCCTCTTATTGTCTTTAGCTTTATTCCCAGTGTTCCAAGCATCTCTCCTCCTATTATCTTGATTCCCCTTGGATCTGCACTCTCTAGCAAAATGCCCTATCTTGTGACAATTGTAGCACTCGACTTTGGTTTTGTCAAAACCAACCGGTTCCTTGGCATCAAATTGTAGCTTTCTACCTATCTTTTTGTAGAATTTTTTCATTCTCATAGAAATCATGGCCACCTGTCATTTCAAGTCCATTTCTTCTAAATCAAACTCATCAAGTTGTTCCAGCTCCTCATGATCTAATTGTGGGCAACTGGATTGATTTGCATGTAAGGAGTATAATGAAGTATGTTCATATTGTGCGTTATGACCAGAAGAATTAGAAACACCATAAGCGGTACTAACATCATTAATACTGCTAGTGTTCTTTGAAATGAATGCCATATTTTGCGTGCTAGAGGATGATGCAGTAGAGCCTTTAACATCGGACTCAAAGACTCTATGATTATTATACAGATCATCAAAACTGAGAATGTCCACTCTTGGTCTAAGTAATACTTTATTTTCACCATGAAACTTAAAGTCAGATATACAACACATGAAATTCAGGTGGTCTATGAAGAGAACCTGTTCTTATTGTCACACATCTGTGACATAGAAAAGTATTGAAATGATGTAGTTCTTTAGCAAATCACACAGCCTTAAAATCAAACTTTCCTGTTTTGTATATACCGTTACCAGATATGTACCCTTACTACTCCAAAAGCAACAGGGCCAACATTATAGTCTTGAGTATTCAGCGAAGGTAGTCCTTGTTCCCAGTCATGTGCCCTGGAACATCCACTATCAACAATCCCTTTATTCTTTAAAGCTCTTTGTGGATTATCCTGCACATCAAATAAGATAATTAGTTTCTCTTAGGGACCCAAGTCATTGCTGAATTGGGTCTGCCTAGTGGATCTTTAAAATTAACATTTTTACTAATGCTTGATCCACTATTGTATTTGGAGACTTTGTTCCAGTAATGTCTTTTGGGTCTCCAATTACAACATGTTGAGGGCTTAACAACAGTTTCCCTTATACCCCTAACAGTACTAACTGCTTTGACCTCAGCAGTATTAACTTTTTGATTTGAAAAATTAGCTTTTGGTGTTGTTGTTCTATTAAATGGCCTTCTAATAAGTGAATGAGACTTATAAAAATTATTTCTTGGTCTGATTTCATTCACAATGGGTCTGTCAGTATTAACTTTCCTAGCAGTACTAGTTGTTGATGCTTGACTAGAGAGATTTTGTCTAGCAGTATTAACTGGCAAATATGCCATTTTTTAGTTTAGTTACTGGCGTTTTGGAACAAACTGGTTTTGGTGAGTCAATCTTTGCACATTGTTATCCATACTGGTCTTTCACCCCTTGACCATGACCCTGCCCTTATCTTTTGTTCAATTCCAACCTGTTAGCCATTTGTGTAGGTGTAACTGGTGGTGGTGGATTATCATCATGAAATTCATCTTCTCCTGCCATTGAATAGATCTGAAAGGTAAAGGTTCATAACAATGTTATCATAAGGTTTTCTTTATTCATACTAATAATAAACTATAAACTAACTAATAAGCTAACTACTAATAAGCTAACTATTAGACTCTTATTGGAGAGATCTAACTATGATGGATGATTTGCTAAACCAGACGCCTACCCTCTTTATATAATAGAGGGAGGTTACAAGAAAACCCTAGCTTACATAGGAAGCTAACTTAATATTTTACATTAAGTGCTTGTTGTTTCATCTTTTTTCATTTCTGCATATTTAGTTTTGTAATCATCAAATCTCAGATCTCAACAATCTTCCCCTATTTGATATTATAAAACAATCTTCATGTATGAAACAATCTTTAATACTTCCCCTTGACTTAAGATCTTCTTGAACATGTCACCACACATAATAAGCTGCAAATCATATCACTGTAGTCTTTTTCCCTTTTTTGTAATCATCTAATAAGGGTCTTCTCGTAGATACGCAACTTGTAAACACTTCCCCTCAAGTGGTGCATGTAGATGGTTAAACATTTAATCAATAAGCTTCCCCTAAAACCAATATGTTTACCATCTCTTGAATCTCGAACTCTGTAGGCTCTATGTAGTGATCATTGATGAAGAAAACTGAGTATAACGAATTTGATGAAGAAGTTAAATCTCCTAAACTTGTGTCTTATGTCTTGCACTATCCACATGACGTCGAACTTATAAATAAATCTGTGAAATATAAGTAGATCGCAACCTCTTGACAAAAATCCTCATCTTCTATGAGACACATACTAAGTGATAGCAAATGTGAGTATTGAGCACCATAAGAAAAATCACACACCTTTGCTAGACTTGTCAAGTCTTCGTCAACACCATTTAAGCACAAACAAGTTATCTTTAAATGTTGTTGCCATTTGAGATATAATAAGAACACGCATCTGTGAAACTCAACTAAAACATCAAATAAGTGATAATCAATCGTCTTCGTAATCACATCATCAAATAATCTTCAGAACGAGCCATAAAATCAATAATAATAAACTGTTATGAAAAATAGTTCCATCCGAGATCCAAATCTGTGTAGTCATCCGATAATCATTTTCATCCGAGAACCAAAAACCTTTACTGTCCGATATCGAACATAACTGACAGTACCAAAAATACATCGAGCAATATTAATTTCAATGTAGCAGTACTATCTTTCTTTTGCTCTAAAACAGTAGCAACCGAATCTCACTAGCCCATTATCACAAAAACGGCCCATCATCACAAATAATAAACGCAACCCATTTAATTTCGTGTATACCAGAGCTGGCCCAAAACACTTTTCGGTAAGAATATCCAGCCCAAAACTTTGTTATGTCCAAACTAAGACCCGATTATGACCTGCTACAAAAAAATAAAGATACGCCACATGTGGGACTCGAACATCTGACCTAAGGAACAATTACATAACAACGCCCTCATAACCAACTGCGCTATGAAGCCAGTTGTGTTATTATCCTCCTTAAGTAATATTAATTCCTTCCTCCATTGCATAGCAACACATGATCTGTCACAAAATCGTTACTAAACCGTCGCAAATATGTGTTCTCCTTCCTCCCAAGGTTATTAGCGACACTTTTTTTATTGTAAATCTGTTGCTAATCTGTCACAGTTCTAATTGCTCCTTCCTCCCATGTCATTTTGTGACGCTTTTTAGTGTCACTATTCTGTTACTATGCTGTCGCTAAGGTTGGTAGTACAAAAATAATCGAGCAGTACTAAAAATTGTAACGAGCAGTACTAAGTTTCTTTGTACACTCGTGATATCCTCAAGATAGGCTTCAACGAGCACTATTAACTTGGGCTTATTATTATTAATCACAATCACGAACCTGCTTATGTTCATCAACCACATTCAATATGGGAACTAAAAATATATATCCCTAAAAAGTAGGGATTTCACATCCTAAGATATACTCTTCCCATAAAAACTGCTATATCACGTTTAAACTGCCATAAATCACGGTTTCTGTTGCTTCTTTTTAGGATCAAACAGAAACACATATCACGAGACATATCATATCAGCCAATAACCATGAACAAAAATACCTGATGTTCCTTCTTCCTTTCCTTGTCGTCAAAAATCAAAGACAGTAGCTGTTGATTAGGGTTTCGTTAAAGAAACCTGATATAACACCAAACCCTAACCATCCTTGAAAATGTGAAGATCGTATAAACGTGACACGGATGTAACCAACCGATTGCATACCATAGAATAAACCATCTTGAGTTTTCAGTCATACCGAATTAGGGTTTGAGAAAAACCCTATTATCACCGAATTTGCTTGTACAAAAAAAAAACAGAAAATAAACACGAAATTAAAAACCTTGTAACCTTAGATATCAAAAGCAACCTGCTCTGATACCACATGTTGATCCCAGTCTGAATAGATCTTTCTAGCCTGTTAAGGGTGGTAGCCAATCTGGATAGATCCAAACTAACTACAAGAGAAGCAATGACTATGAACAATATAAGCTATGCGGAAACTAACTTATATTGCTAAGAAGAACAATGAATAAAACATAACTTTGATTACTATTAATCTGATAGGTTAACAAGATTACTAACTATGATATACTTGTTGTAACCATTAGGTGTTTGTACATTATATCTCTAAACTAGTGCCATAGGGTTCCTTTTTTATACTCCATGGAAAACCTTACGGGCTTACTAAACGTGTGAAGACGATAAAATATCTATTCCTATAAATAACTCATGCATATCTCCCTTACTCGTACTAAACTAACTGTACTAATTACTCTAACAGTACTAACTATACTATGGCAGTATAAACAATGTACTGGGACAGTATAACTATTTATAACTAAAACAATTTAACTAATTAGTCATGCTTTCTTGAATCTTTTGTATTCTTTATCAGCAGCACTAAGTAGAACTGGTAATAACTTGTATAAGTAGGAGCACTAAGTTGTAGAAACTTCTGAAACCCAACAGGGTCAAAAGTTTGGGCCATGAAGACTAATCCGCTAACATTAAGTTATAAAAAGAAACTTCTGATTTAATATTACTTTTTGTTATAAAACAGCGTTCATGTTCACCGAGTGATATAAAGATGACTCTTAAAAAGAGTATGAAGGAAAAAAAAAGTGTACATGTCGCTTTCTATTTGGAAAGAGTCAAGGCTATTTGTAAATAATCAGATTATTTATATCGGTAATGTTAGAAATTTAATGGACACTCTTTTCTTTGAAATTACTTTTGACTAGAAATCAAATACTATATAATTCCATTATAGCCGCGAACTTTACCATTTATGATGGACCCTAAATAGCCACGTTGTTAAAAACGAGTTATTTTCATCAACTTTAACCAAAAAGACATGTATTGATTGTATTCTATTTAAGTGAACGTACCATTTCGTTTAAAACAAAATTTACTACTCCATCCGTCTCATTTTTATTGTCCACGTTTCCTCTTTGGGATGTCCTAATTTAATTGTCCACTACTAAAAATAGATAGGGAAGTTTGATCAAGTTTACTATATTACCCTTTTTTGAAATTATTATTACAAACTTTAAAGAAGACTTAAATTAATTACCTAAGGGTAAAACTGTCTTTCTGTCAAAAAGTAAGAAAGAGAAAACAGTAATAAATGCACTTTTCTTAAACTGTGTGTTTTTTATCATGGGACAATAATTTTAGGACGGAGGGAGTATAAAGGAAAACCGTATACGAAAAAGACTATGATTTCGATTGGATGTCCTAAAACAACTAAGTTTTTATAGAACGTTTTGTAATATATTTGGACAAGTAAATATGGTTAATGACTTTTCGTTACGTAATACACTTGACTCGTTTATGATTGCACAACAATTTCTCAATAGAAAAAAAGCGGATTCGTAACTAACATTTGATGTAATAGGCTGCATGCAGTGATCGGACGATCTTGTGGGTCGCCTCTCCGTCGACCGAGTTGTCATCACTGCATGTTGTGGGTCGCTGTGGGTTGTTAGTCTCTTTTATGGAGAAAAGGGTCGAGTTCACGTTCAAGTCGTGTGCTTCTTTGATGCGTGTGTTAAATAAATTAATTTATTTTATGGGTATTTTTTTTGGTCAAGTCGTTCTTACTGCGCGTAAATGGGTCCCTTGGTAAATCGTGGAGACGGAGAAATCTTGAGGTCGCTGTGATCAGTGCAGTCCACTTGCTTTGTGAGTAGCCTTAATTAGTTTTATGTGTTTTTCTACCAGATGCTATAAGAGCAATAAGTTACCCTTGTGTGTAATCAAGTTGGTCGTTATGCGAAAAAGATGCTACAAAAAAAATTCAACACTTTTTCCACATAACAAAGATAACTCACAAACACCCATCCCTCCATAACTAAACATTTCTGGTGACACCCAGCACCCCAATTTTTTTTCCTTTTCATTTATTCAAATTTAAATAATATTAAAATTTCATTAATTAAAAAAATTATACATAAACAGAAAGATACGTACAAAACGAACAATTAAAAATAACGATAACTTAAAAGAAATACAATTTAACGATTAATGTTTCATAAATGCTCCACGATATCGTGTCGAAGGTGGTTGTGAACTTCCCTATCCCGGAGTTCCCTCCTGGTTGTAATTCTTCATTCATTGCTCTCATTCCTAAGAAGCAAGATGCGAAATTTGTTAAAGACTTTAGACCGATTAGCCTCATTGGATGCTTCTACAAAATCATTGCTAAGATCTTAGCTAATCGTCTAAAAATGGTTATCTCTGATCTGATTAGTGAAGTTCAATCTGCTTTTGTCCCTAACCGATAAATTCTAGATGGCCCTTTTATTCTCAACGAGATCATATCATGGTGTAAATCTCATAAATCGAAAGCTATGATTTTTCTAAAGTTAGACTTTGAATAAGTTCTCGATTCTGTTGAGATAGGATTTTTTAGATGGTATTTTAAGTAATTTTGGTTTCGGATCCAAATGGAGAGGGTAGATTCAAAGTTGTCTATCTTCGGCTATGGGATCTATTCTTGTAAATGGCAGCCCGACTTCTGAATTAAAATTCCATAGAGGTCTGAAGCAAGGAGATCCTTTATCTCCATACCTCTTTATCCTGGTACATGGAGATGTTTACAATCTCTCCTTCATAACATCTTAAATGCCGCCCCCCCTGGCTTTTTAAAGGTTTTAGTATTGATGTTTTACCTTCGACTTTTTTCGCTTCTTTTTTATGCTGATGACGCAATTTTTCATTGGTTAATTGGGAAAGAGCAATATCGTTATTACTATTGTCCAAATGCTTAAATGTTTCTTTATGGCTTCGGGTCTCCAAATAAACATTCACAAGAGTAAACTCATGGGTATTGGCGTCTCTAACGATGAAGTTAATGCCTTGGCTGCAATATTATTTGGTTGTGCTTCCTTTTCCCTGCCCTTTACTTATCTTGGTGTCAAAGATTGGGATGTCTTTTTCTAAAGAAAACTCCTTTTTTTTTTTTTGTAGGACGAGGTTCTGGTAATGACTTTCTGCTCGCTTGCTCCAAATGGAAATTAAAATCTCTTTCTAATAATTTTTTGGGGGGGGTTGTATTGGGGGGGGTGATGGGGGGAGTGGGTATACCGGGTTTTTTGTCCACTTTTTTATACGTTAATTAAATCGGTTTTACATCACCTTAACCCCTATATCATATGTCGACTATAATTTTAAAGACTCCTTTGGGTGTTTTGCATGAATGGTATCTTTCGTAGGAAGTTTTTTATTGGCATGAGAAGAACGAAAGGAAATACTTTTGAATGGTGGGAAATAAAATCTTGGCTTCTAAACAAAAGGAGGGTCGGTGTTTCTAGTCTTCTATGCCTTAAATCGATCCTGCCTATTTAAATGGGTGTGGAGATTTCTTTCACAAGACCTAATCTCTTTTGGATGTGTAGTTACTTCCTTTGTATTGTTATCGTATTCTATTGATGGCAATGTTTCAGGTTCTGTCTCTGCTCCTTGGCATTGTATTATCAAAGAGCTTGGTTCTCTCTTTAATAAGGGTATCAATCTTCTTGCTCAATTGAAGAAGAAAGTGGGAAATGGTGTTCACACTCTTTTTTGGAAAGATTCCTGGATCAATGGTACTCCTTCTCTTCATGATTTTTCCCGTTTATTGTTGGAAAATTAGAAAGGACATCACGGTCTGCGGAAAAGATATTATAATGAACTGCTGATTTTGTACTTCTTTACGAAGAGCTCCTCGTGGGAGGAGTAGAAGAAAGTCCAGTTTGCAATATTGGTGAGATTGTCGGTTCTATTTCCTTTATCAGATGCTAAGGACCGGTGGTTATGGCTGCCGATTCTACTAGGTGAGTTTTCTGTTCATTTGCTCGAATATACTTGATAGTATCATGTTACAGCGTTGGTCCCCCTAACCAGATGGGTGAAGGTTTGTCCCGTATTAAGGATAAACGTTTTTGCTTGGAAAGTTATTTTGGATAAACTTCCTTCGAGGTTAAATTTTCTTCCTTCGTGGTTATTGAAATTCCCTCTATTACTTGCCCCATATCGTTGTCAGGAATTGGTCGAAATAATCATGTTCGACTTTTCTTCGTCTTGTTCATTCACTCGGCTTATTTGGGTAAAAAATAGAATTGTCGTTGGTGGGACATTGATATTCATGACTTTAATGCTTATGAAGACTGGATTTCTTGGTTTAATTTTGTTCGGTTGCCTACAGTTATTAAGGATGTCCTCGAAGGAGTCTTTTATATTATGTGGTGGTTGGTCTGGAAATTCCGTAATCAGTTGCTTTTTGGAGCCACTCGTCCTCGAATGGATCTTCTTTTTGATGAGATTGTGTCATGTTCATACATTTGGTGTTCCAATAGATGTAGATAGTAATATTTCTTAACTCATGCAACAATTTTTTCATTTTGTGGTGGTTGCAGAAATGAGTGCACAACCGACAGATGGCGATGTGGAGATTTGATTTGGTTAGTTTGAGTGTGGGTAAGAAAACGACATGTGTTTGGATTTAAATGGTGTTGTGGGGGAATTTGGATTGTACAAGAAGATAGTGAAAGTGGAAAAGAAAGAGAAAACAGAAGGTATCTATAAAAACTGCTCGTGCTGGTGGTTGTTCTTTTTTATGTGTAACGGTGAATTACAGCTTCCAACATAGAACTCAACTGATTCCACTTTCACTACTAGACTTTTATTATTGTTTCATTATATATATAAAAGGAAATCTGCATCAGAAAGAATGTGATTCACAGACATCAACCAGCGGATTCCATGTCCCTGTGTACCTTCATGTCCACGAAAAATACAAAAATTTGGACTCATACTCGCAATTTACGAAATCTAGGTTGTGTTACAATACAAATTACTTAAACCAAATGAAAATTATAACTTAATGATATTGCTAAATGCTACTTCCAACTTCTGAGTAAATTTTAAGCTAATATTTCTGAAGATAGATCACATTGAAGTTTATTCGAGTAAGGGGTGTTTGTTTTGGCTTATATGTGGGCTTATGAGCTTATTTCATTTCGGCTTATATAACATAAGCCCTAATTTTATGGCTTATTTTGAGACTTGTCGGCTTATATAAGTTTATAATATCATAATAAACTCATATAAGCCCACAAGTCTCGAAATAAGCTGGAAAATTTAGGCTAATGTTATATAAGCCGAAATCAAATAAGCTCATAAGCCTAATGTGATCTATCTTCAGAAATATTAGCTTAAAATTTACTCAGAAGTTGGAAGTAGCATTCAGCAATATCATTAAGTTATAATTTTCATTTGGTCTAAGGTACCTTATGCTCTAAGGGATACTTAGTATGATTGTTTGCATGAAAATTCCCATTCAATCGATTTTTGTGGCTGTCAATTTTTTTTTTCTTGTAAGATAAATCTATCAAGTTTATATACATCTGAAAAAGATTCAATAATTGAAAATGACTTAACCTTCCAAATATGAAAACATGGTACTCTTTAGTACACGTAAATTGTTATTCATCTTGTATACGTTATTGTGGGTCTCATGGCTATATCTGCAAGTAATGGACTAATGGAAACCAAATTCTTCGTTTTCGTAATTGTGGGTCTCATCTAAATTTAATCACAACAAGTAAATGTAACAGTTGATCAAATCGTCTGTTCACTTCACACCATACAGTGCAAAATGAACATGGTCACAGTAAACCGACCTAAACGGGTAGCATACACACATGTTATCGGCATTGGTATTAAAGACTTTTCCGAAAGAGTGCTGGTCTGGTTAGTGTCAATGAACCATAAACATGATCAGGTAAGTTTCAATCCAAGATGATATTTTGGAAACGCTAACATAATGCTTAACGATTAAGAAACTAAAATAGATTGACAAAGATGATGCTGTGACGAGAAAGTTTTAATCCATAACGAAGCGTTAACAAGTCTAAAGGACTGGTAAAGATGATATTTTGACAAGAAAGTTTTACTCAGGTGGGCGTAAACAACCCCCTGGAAGAAGGAATTTGAACTTTTCTGCGTTTTCAATCAAGTAAGTTGGTAGATGAACAGCTGAAGCCGAACGAGGCACTGATCCCATCTTCCCGATCAAGTCCTTAAAAGTAAATTCTTCGGGTAACATGTCATAAAGATCATCACCGTTACAAATCTTTTCCTGGATTTTCTTATGATCCAAGTGCTCTTTGCTTTTGACACGGTCTGCATGGCTATATGCCTTCATTTTGTCCACAAATTCACTCAAATGCTTAAAACAGAAACTGCAATGCCATCCTGCATCAGCAAGAACAAGTTCTGTTTGGCGTCCATGCATGTAACGAGTATTCTGATGGTATACATGGCTTGTAGCCTTCCACGTTGGGTCCGTTGGAAACTCAAACGAATACAAATACTTTTTCATATCAAGATGCAGAATTGGTGGCAACCCGTCACACCATTGAAGTAGCTTAATAGTATTTCTACTAGGAATCTCATCAGTGTCCGCTACAATTAAAATATCCCCATCAGAAATACCTGAACTCCTAACCAAATCATTCATTGACACTCGATGGTGTGCCTCTACAGAAAACGGTTTTACACGCTGTCCTTTAGGTGCTAATTTACCAGGAAGAAAACCATAAACAATTTTTTCCTCAACAAAGGAAAAACGCTCACGGTTTTCAGCAAAAGTAAGAGCCTTTGGGAGACCCGTAAAAGTAGCATTTGATTCAAGAATGATAAATTTGGTGACATACGGATCAAGTTCACCCCATCTAACTTCAAGTAAGTCCAACTCGTTGCTGAATATGATTGCATCAAACACTCTACGTGGTTTAGACCGTAAGGTCCATCCATGGAGTTTACAGATCGTGCTCATAGAAGCGTTTTCTGCATAATAGTGAGGCACGTACTGTAATGGACGAGGTGGTGTGTCCCATATCGGCCTCAAGAAGTATGTGATCTTTTCATAGTGGTTAAAGATCATTGTAAAACATAATGGTAAAAGTATCAAGATTACCAAGCATCTAAATCCAGGAAGACGTCGTCTTGAGACAACCAGTCCTCTTGAAGCCATACGCGCAATGATCAAGATTAGCAGCAACTAGCAGCGTAACTTGAATCTTTCATGCTTTCTGTAATCTGCATAGCAAAAAAATAATACTCTTATGAACAAGTGCTTAAGTTTAAACAGTTTTGTCAAATATGTATAATCGTTCACAAAGCTGCAGATGTATCAAACTAAACTCAAATTTACGCTTACAACGGCAAGTTAACAATTCTGGCTATTTTGTTCTTAAGCATGGAAATTACCCATTTGCTAAACTAACCCAAATTGCAAATGAAAAAGATTCTTTTTTCTTTGGTATTATTAACTTATTTGACCAATTAAACAAACAAACCTTGGGATTGCAGAAGGCATTTTGTCTGTTATTAAACAATAGTAACTTTTAGCAATATCTCAAGTAAACACTATACAACAAGTATCAACATGCATACTTTCAAGTGCTTATGTTTTTTAAAATAAGCAGATAAGCAACTTTTAGAAGTGTTTGAGAGTGCTTATCTGCTTAAAACAACGTGATAAGCAAAAAAGTACTTAAATAAGCAATCCCAAACACCCCATAATGGTGTAACTTAACCACTCACAAAAAGTGTCCCCGATATGACGAGAGAGTGTTAATTAAGGATTGCTTAATTTCGAGTGCTTATTCTTTCCACAGTGAGCGGATAATAAATAATCTATAGTAGACTGTTTCGCGGTGTCTGGAATGACACGAGTCACACGACAAACATTGGGCATGTAAATAAGCACATGAACTCCAAACACTAAAAAAAGGTAAAATCGCAATCACAATAAGTGTCCGGGTACATAAATAATTACACTAGTACACAAACCATTTCTCATACAACGTGTTCGCTTCATAAATTTAATGTAAAAACATCAACAAACCATCATGGCGTTCTATGAACACAAAAAACAATAGGGGGGTGTTTGTTTCGGATTATATAGCGGGCTTATGGCTTATTTAGTTTTCGGCTTATGTTTCATAAGCTCACTTTTTGTAGCTTATTTAGCTTATCATAATAAACTTATAAAAGCCGAAAAGTTTCAAAAAAGGTAAGCTTATGAAACATAAGCCGAAAACCACATAAGCTATAAGCCCGTTATAAAAGCAGAAACAAACAACTAAAAAACTAAACAACATATATCAACAAAACAATACAATGTACCTATGAATCCTAAACAAAAACATATAAAAAAACCATGATCATGAAATGAAACACAAATACCTTAACAATGATCATCAGCTTTATATTCAAAAACCCAATTTGGTTAAAATATTTACGTTACATATGTTGTGTTTATATACAGACAGATCATGGGACAAAAACAACAAAAATATTGTGAAACCAGGTAACGAATAAAAAGCTGTCACGTGTTGGTTAATTAGCTTGTGAATCCAGATAATGTTTTGTTGGATGTGAGTATTATGTGAATTTATTACACATGGAAAATTGAATTTTTATTCCTTTTTTTGGTAACAGAAATTGATTAGTCTTTTTCATTTATTACATGGATTTAAGCAGTAAACATTTTTTCTTTCTGGTAATAGAAATTGATATTTCGTAGTGACATAATTTTATGATTCTTTTTAGAGAAATATTAACAACAGCTTGTCGTAATATTTTTTTATTACAATACAACCTATGAATAATTTTAATTGGATGATAATCTCGAAAAAATTAGAGAGAATTTTGGAATGAGTGAATACACCATTAATACTTGATTGTGATTGGTTGAATTTTATCTTAACCACAACCTTTAGGGTTGTCATTAGCAAAACCCTTAGGGTTGTCATTTGCAAAACCCTTAGGGTTGTGAGCAAAACCAACCGAAAACCGAACCGAACCGACAAATCGAGCCAAGCCGAACCGACTATTTTCGTTTCGATTTTCGGTTTCGGTTTTGTCGATTCGGGTTTAAAAAAAAGAAAAATACGCCTAAATTATCTATTCGGTTCGGCTTTTGTTGGTTCAGTTCGGCTTCGGTTTTTCTTGGTAAAATTCGATTCGGTTTCGGTTCATGTTTTTCCTCAAACTTGGTTTTCGGTTCGGTTTTGAACCGATGCTCACCCTTACTTGGGAGGTGGAACTTAAACTGATAAGGAAAAATGTTGCAGCTGTTATTGAATGTAAAAATAAAAACGGTTTTGCCGGTTTTAACTGGATAACGCTTGCGGTTTCTATAAAAATAAAAACCTAACGACACCACATTTTGCAGTTTCGATTTTGCGGGTTTTGCCGGTTTTAACCGCACCGCACCATCACTTATGACTTATATAATTAATGTGGGTTTTTACGGTTTTTTGTTTACAATCTTAGTTTTTTCGGTTATAACAATGCATATATTTAATGTAAACACACACATCACTTATGACTTATAAGAATATTAATGATAATATGCGGTAGAAGCCTTATTACACACATTAAATAATCAATGTGCCGTTTTTTGGTTTTAAATAATCAACGCGCGGTGCGGTGCGGGTTTGGTGGTTCGGTTTTACGGGTCAGACCGCAACCGCACCTTATTTTGCGGTTTTTCTTTTTTTTCTTAAAACCGATCCACTGGTTTTTGTCGTGGTTCGGTTTTTTGCGGTTTTACGGTTTGCGGTGCGATTTCTTCTCACCCCTAGTCTTTTGGAGTATGGGTCATAGTTTGCAAAGGGATGTGACAGGGATTATCGAGATGTTTGGGCCTTAGAGGTATTGGATGACGTCTAATATAGATGCCTATCTGTTCTTTGTTTATGAGGAGGTTGATGCAGGCAAATTATTGGATAACCTTCATATAAGAAATGTAGTCCATTATCTATTGTATCAAGGCCATTGTATTGATGATGCCTACTTTGGATGCCTAGTTTGTTATCTATTGTGATGGGTAACTTCAGGTTGATAATGGACTAGCCTTTAAAGAGGAAATGTAGTCATCTCAATTGGTCTTTGCAGTCATGAGGCCTGTTGCTTGGTATGTTTAAGTGGGTACTACATTGGTGTTGCTTAAAGTCTGCTATATGAATGAGAAATGTAGTGTCTGAGCATGAAAATGTGAAGTATTATATGAAGTTATGTTTCATTTCTTGTATTACAGTCTGTTTTAGAAGGATCTTTAGTCTATTATTGATCCTCCTTGTAAACATTATAGCAGTTTTTTATGATAATATATCTTCACATTATTTGCATAAAAAAATGTCATACAACGACTTTTACCTAAATGACATATAAAAAAAAAAAAATCTTGACTGGTAGTCTAGTTGTAAGATCTTGAAAGTTCCGATATAAGGTTTAAAGGTCAAATCAAATTGGTTGTAAAGTTAATAGTAGAGACGGAGCCAAGATTATAAGTTAAGGGGGCGTTAAGGGGGCCGATATGCGTTCGCAAATGTCATAGTGATTATTATCGCTTCAAAAACTAATCAATAGTGTTGTATGTTATTATTTAAGTTATTTATTTATGAATTTTGTAGACATATCCAAAGTATAATGTGCGACGGTTGAACATAAAAATTAAACTTAATTAGAAAACGGTTGTTATCTAATTAATCTTCGACGAATAAAGTGTCTTTGATTATGTGTGTGATCTCACAGCATCCACTATCACAAGTTTGCAAGGGTAGACAGGTAAAGTTTTGGCATTTTACTTGCATGTCCCCATTTAAGATTACATTTTAAGGGGTGTTTGGGATTTCTCATTAAAAATAGATTATGCATTTTGAAAATGAATAATCAGATAATCAAGCTATTACAAAACATGATTCTGAAACATAATGTTTGAATTTGATTATATTTTTAACATCATAATAATCAGATAATCAGTTTTATTAGTGTTTGATAAAATAAATCATAATACAAGTTAACTCGTAAAATGGAAAAATGAGTAAATAAATATTAACACTAAAAAGGTCAAGACGCGTGGAAGTTAAATGAAAGGACTAGGAGTAATAAGGGTCAGTTTGGTTTGTTCATGAGTTTATAATTAGGATTTAAATTTGAATTTGAATTTGGTTTAGAATTTAAATTTGGATTTAAAATAGGAGAGAGAAAATAAAAAAAAATATAATTTACATTAAAATATAAATTAAATCATTATTTATATTAATTGTAAAAGAAAAAAAAAATTAGATGAGAGGTGAAAAAAATATGTGACCAGCCACATGTGTCATAAAACTCCCCTAAACCACCGATTGTGTCTACTTCATCCCCTAATATTCTACCTATCATTCTAAACCCAATTTTAAAAAATGCAACCAAACAATCAATTTTATCTTTCTAACCCAAAACCCATGATAACCCCTCTCAACCAAACGGCGCCTAAAAAAAGTAATAGGTAATTTTAACAATTAGAATTTGTAAATTATTTTTATAAATGGTATTTGTCCAACACTATTAGGTTGCAAAAGGGCTATAAATGTATTTTGTTTTTGCGTTTAATGTTATATAAATGATAATTAGACCAAGATAGATACATATACTTACCAAGTCTTATGTGGTTTTCTTTTGTAAACTCGTGAGGGGTTTTGTGTACAGTGATCGTATAGATTTAATAATTTGTGCTTTGGTCGTTCGTGAGTATTGTTGGTTTGGATGATGACGTTTGTCGCTCTCTTGTGTGGACTGTGGGCGACCGCCAAGGCCTCAAAAAAATTTAGGGGTCCCAAATTTGTCAATTAACAATATGGTTAAACATTTAAAATAACTATATTATGCATTATATCTTATAAACAAGTTAACATTTTTATATAAACTTTTTTCTTTGAAAGGTCCTTTATACATGTAATTCGCCGAAAGTCTTCAAAATTTCTGTAGAGATATTTAGAGGACGGACATGGTTAAATAGCAAAGAGTATGATAAATGCTTACGGGATAGCTGATTGCTTTTCTTTTAGTGGGAAGGAAAGTGGCAATACAAAACCTGTTGTGTTACTCTTAATTAGGAGAGGCTTTGTTAGGGCTCGGACGGAGATGTGAGGTGGTGTTGGCTGACTCACCTGAGGTGAGGTGACTTCCACTCTCACGCGATATTAGATAGACTGCGAGTTGCATGCCACCCTCCAAACTCACCTTGCACAATTATGATTTAGATTTGTGGTAAGTCTAACACCGAAAAAAAACCCACATTTATGGATAGAGAGTGATATCAGACACACATCAACGGTGAGTGATATTGATAGGAGGGAACGATGATAATGTAAGACCCCTTTGTCGTTCTTTAGTTAGTGTATTTGTAATGGTGTGTGAAGAAGGTGTACTGTGGATATTTAGTCGTGGTATAGCTTTTGTATAAAATGGGTATTTGGTATTTATAAAAATGTGAGTTTTAGTGTAAAGTGAGTTCTTATTACGGTTTGAAATGAGTTGCCAAGGAGTTTTATTTTAGAGAGAGAAAGCTGATGTAAGGAAAAAAGAGCGACTAGACGTGTTGCGTGCGTTTTGCCTCAACCACTAAAATTTTTTTTTGTTTATTTACGTCATCCAGCCTTTAAATAACTATCCCTCTGCATCCATTTAAGAGGCAATTAAGTGGCTCATATTGTGGCGGAGTATACTTAATTAGTGTAAACACCTCTTAAATCATGTTTGAAAAAGTCAGACTCTGCTGAACGGCTTCGAAACTAGCGTTTATAATGATATCCACATAAGAGTGGATAATCACTAATACAGCAAAATATTTACCATCGAAAATCACTACAGAAAATTAATTATTTGCGTTAAGAATTTTGTAATGATATAAAAAAAAGTCAATAGAGAGAACTTGAAGAGAGTAGTCATATTATATGAACAGATAACAAGAAGATATTTATCTTGATTGAGAGATTATAGAGAAACTAATAGAGACTAGCTTTGCAAAAAGGGTTTTTAGAGAAATTCAACCGGGCCCTAAATTACTTTTTAGAACATTTATTTTGTTATTTATATTGAGTGTGTAATAGGTATGCTGATTAAGTATTTAAGATATGGACTTGGAAGCATGGTGTCGATGTGAGAACGAAGTTAATATCGGATCATAAACTGTTGTGTAAGTTATTATGTACAAAGTACTTGATAAACTATAAGTATAAAAAATGGTGTTTATAAATGGTATATCAAAAGAAGATAGTCGACTCATTTTGGAGATAGTACGAGCTCGTAATGTCGACGTCAGTATCGCACGATAGCCATATTAAATAGTAATATGCGCCGTTGCCGGGGTTCGAACCAGAGGTCTCCCGCGTGACAGGCTGTTTGGGTAATACTTTACCACTATGCTACAACGACTCTCTTGGCTTATGTCGCTATATTTATTTTATAGAATAGATATCTGTCTTAATTTATTGGGAGCTCCTCCTAACATCAGTTTAGTTTTGTAGGAAAAATTAAAAGCTGAAACTCTTTTAAATAGCATGATGTTTCTATAGAACTTTCATTAACCTTGTTGCCCTTAATCAAATTAAATTTGTAATTTCAGATGATTCCATATACTTTGACATAACTAGCTAAAAGTCCCCGTGAAATTCAGGGTTTATTTTATAGGATAGGCAAAACGAAAATTAAATTTTTCAACTTACAAGCTAATTCTTCTAGGAAGTGCTGAATTTTAGGTATAAATTGGTTTTCGTACTTTGGTCGGGCATGTACACTAATGTGCTCGCTCATATAGTTTCGGTGAGTAGATGATATTTGTGTATGTGCACTTTTGACTGTAGATTCCACTATGGATCTTTACGCTCTTGAACGGGGTGTTCCATATGCGAGCATCAGATTTGAGCCCAGTCTTCAGCACTTAGTTGAAAGACATCTTGGATATTGATATGTTGGAACATGCATACTTTTAACTGTACGTTTCTTGAAAAAATGCACTTGAGTGTGATGGCACGTCATGGATTTTGTGCTAACAGGCCATTCCGATGCTTCGGACAGAAAGAAGAAAGTTATTCCTTTCATTTGTGTACCTTTGTCGGTGTGTTGTTAATCCTCAGGTTTTTTGGCTAGCAAAACAACACAGTCAGATTATAAGACAAAAAATAAGATCGCAAGATCATATAGCCGATTAACCGTTTGCTTACATGGGATTTCAAATATAGTAGTTCCTGATGCTCTTGTGTCCAAGAGTTCTCTGAGATTACTATTTGGTTAATCTTGGAGGAGCCACTTTTGTTATGGCCTTTGTGGTTTTAGCTGTAAAGTGTTTAGGTGTCATGACAGAGGGGAACTTGATGCGAGGATATTAGTCATATCTATTTAAATTTAATCTACATGAAAATTTAAAACTCTATTGATACATTAGCAGATTACCTTGTTTGAAACTGTAGAGACATTGATATGCAACCAATACTGATAATAACGAACTCACTCTTTAGGTAAATGCACTCCATTAAACACCCTATTTGCAGCCAATCAAAGTGCATTGCTGCGAAATAGATTGAAAAGTCATTTTTATCAGCATACATAAAAGAAAAACTCAAAAACATGTATTAAATTTAGATATCACTAACCATGCAGAACCAATGGTTGAGATACCCACATTATTGAAAAAAGGAGACTATCTGCACTAATGTTTCTACTATAGAAATCATTATTTATAAAAAATTACATTTCAAGAAGTCAGAATAAGTTGATAGCATGGAATGGATATAAGCAATATATAAATATGTGAAGGGTCATTGCAACATAGACGCTTAGCAGAGATAAGGTTTGTTGTCATTCTTGATTTAATTTCAGTATATTGTGTGAAAGCATATCATTCGTATATTATGGCCTGAAAGAAAAACTATAGAGACACAAGTAGTGAAAAAGTAACCTGAATGCCCAGACGTTAACTTATATTATTAGTCTAACTTACAATTAATGACCTGGGGGTTGTCATCACAGCAATTAGCAGTAATATGACTTCGATGAGTAATATGTACCTGTTACATGACAAAACTCCTGACGAGATAAAAGTTGGAGCGTACATTGAATATTGATACATACCACCATCAGATTCTGAACTTAGTTCATCCCAGGGCATTGCCACTCATCGTAGGTTGAACCTGATGCTAGGAAATCGATAGATAGAACAGATTACTGACTTCCTGTGTGAGATATATAGAGTATATAATTTGCTTGTATTGCAATTTAATTGAATCTATCACTACTAAATGATATTGCCAGAGATCATCTACTAAATGGAAGAGCCACCTCCCCCCCCCCCCCCCCCCACAATATGGAAATTTAAGATCTCAATGCGATTGCTATAAAGGCCAAAGAGATGTTAATTTATAATATACAATATAACATAACTTAAGTCATGCTACACGAGCCTTCACTGTAAACATCAAACTAATTGTACACTGCGCGTATAGCTAGGACGAGGCTTAAACAAGATCTAATTTTGTAGTTAGTATTTTATATTTAGGAGTTAATATAGATCATTAATTTAATTTTATTTAGTGTAGGGAATTAGTTTATTTTTTCGGTCAACTCTTGTTTAGAAGTAGTTTTTTATTACGGGGCTTAAATTTTTTTGCGTTGATTGGCCCTCATGTTTAAAGGTTTGTTTTTTTTAGATTTATGAGGTTTTTTTAAATATAATTTTATGGAAATTTCGGTTAATTATGTGTAATTAGTGATTTGGGCTTATGTTTTCTGGTCTTTCAATTTGGCGTTGTAATAACGGTCTACGTTTAATGCCATTTGTATGAGTATTTGTTAATGCAAAATTGTTTTTAATTACGATCGTAAATGGGAAGAAAAAGAATAATATATGACTTATTTTCTATAGTTTACTCTTGTACATAGAGTTGTACGTTCTTGTGACCAGCCTTTGTGTCGTTTATTTTAAAAGTTATTAGGTATCGAGGATCTTTACGCTGCGTTATTATGAAATCTGGAGAAAATAAATCGGTATTTTTGTTTTTTTTTCCTTATTTTTGCCAAACAATTTTTTTTTTTATAATGCCTACTTTTATTTTAAAGTTATTAGGTATGTAAGATCGTTTCTTGCGCGTATTTTTTTATCTGAAGAGAAATCAGTGTGTACTTTTGTATTTTTTTCCTATTTTGTGCCAACTATTTTTTTTTAGATGGCCTATTTGTATCGCTACTATTATGAATTCATGTTGTCTTGAAAACTTGCTTGATTGTGAAGGGTTTTGTTGTATTCAATTTGTAAACGTATTCAGATGGTGAGGTGATAGTAGAGTCGTGCCTGTTACACCGCCATTTCGGTAAGTAGGAAATTTTATGTCTCTATATCTATTGACTTATGGTCGAGAGCCTATCCCAAATTACATGTTATACTTAATCAGTTTTCAAGACGGATGCTCTGATTAGATACTGATATTGTTTACTTTTAGCTCGTGTGTAAAGGTTGCGGGGTTTGTTAAAGTGTATATTGAGAGAGTACGGTTAAACGTCTAGGTATGGGAAATTAAGCTATATATATCAATTTTGGTCCGGATTACTACGTCGTTTTTTTGACGTAGCGTTGCTACAGTTGGTGTTTCTTAGGTCCTAGCCGCAATTAGTTTGTCTTTTTTCTGACACATACAATTAGGGCTGGAGCAAAAATTGTCCAGGTGGACCGGTACGGACCGAGAACGGACAGTCCTAAAGTAACTTTTTAGTAAAACAAATATATTGATAAAAAATGCGAACACGAAATAATTATTAATTAATACAATATTACGGTATGTCAGTGTGATTTAAAAGCAAACATACTTTTATTATTACTAAATTATTATCATATGCATATTTATTTAATTACAAACAAATAAAGGCAAGGTATATGCTTTGCCAAAAGATGATAAAGTGAAACTTGACCCAATAAAATTAGTCAAAAACTAAAAGCAAAATTTTTTGCAGTGACCCATTGGAAAAAGTGTTGTCCCGAAATAATCCTGACACTTTTTTTTTTCAAAATGACCTTTTAGATCGCGCATGGTGGGGCGCGATCTACATTTGAACACGTGTCGAGTTTTTATCAGTTCGTGAGAAAATTAAAAACAAAAAGAAAAAAATTAAATCGCGCATGGGGGCAAGCGATTCACATTTTATGTATTTTTTTTCTGAAAATTTTTTGTAAATTAAAAAAATGAGCCCTAATTTTTTTTATGTAGATCGCGCAATGAATATAGCGATTCATTTTTTTGTTTTTTTATGTAGATCGCGCATCAAGGATGACGATTTACTTTTTTTTTGTCTTTAGGGTTTTGCAGATGAATAGTAACGCACAGTATGATGGAATGATATATCACTGTCATATTTTGTCACTTATGAATCTGAATACGGACTATATGATTATATAGTGATAGTATGTTTCTCTTAATTTAGTTCAAAAGAAACAAAAGTTGAGGTTTTTCATTGTTGATTGTTACCGTTTGCGGGTAGAGCAAAGTTGGTGTTGGTGCGTTATTCTTTTAAAGGGTTTTTGTTGTTGGTGATATCGTGGCTTACTTGTTTATTACGAGTATAAGATGGATTTGACCGGTTACGAGGTATAATATTTTTATTTTGTATCATTTGACTATTTTATTATCTGATGTATATATGTGTAGTAATATATGGTTATTTATTTATTTGTTTATTTAGGTACCCCGTGTTCTTGTTACATGCAGAAGTAAGTTAAAATTGCTTAAAACAATTAAAACAATAATTAGTGGCATTGATCGGGAAGCACTGTTTAGACAATCCTGTTTTGGTTGGGTATTAGATCAAACTGATTTTTATAGAGAATTGTATATTAATACATTTTATGTTAGGGCGGCAAATTGCTGATGAAAATAATTATGATGAAAACGTTCCTTTGTATTACAATATAAATAAAGATTTTAGTATACCATTTGGGAGAGAGGAATTCTGCCTAGTAAGTGGGTTAAGGTTTGGGGTCCAGAATTGGGCTGAGTATGACACCAAAGAGCGTATTCCTTTTAGGCTCATATTTAGATGGACAACCTATTACAGGCATCGACATCGCAAATATGATTCTTGACCAGTCATTTGCTCAATTATACGACGACGATGCTGTTGGCCTTTGTTGTCTAGGCATATTACAGCTTGTTATATTAGGTGTGGAGAGTAGACGTGCTGTCCTTGACTAGATGTCAAGATTAGCTAATGATAGAATAACTTGGGACAAATATCCTTGGGGTTCATATGTGTGGCCAACATTGTACTCCCAACTTAGGAATGCAAACGTCAAACGTTGGTCGTCTTTGTATGTCGAAGAGCCTACAAATAAAGATGATGCGAAAAAGTATTCAATCTTTGGATATACTTGGGCATTCAAGGTATGTCAAAAATAAGTTTATAATTTTTAATTGGCCATTTAAGTTATATGTATAATGTAAAATAATTGAAACAATATGTTTTTTTTAGACATGGATATTAGAGTCTTACCGAGTAACTGCGATTAGGTATTTTGATCATTACAATTGGTATCCTAAAGTTGCTGCTTGGAGTGAGAAAAAGGGAAGGTTTTTGGGACACATGGTTATTCCTTTTTTTGAAGTGAGTTTTATTTAGTTTAATAGTTTATTAAGTTGATTATGTTATTTATTTAATAATTAATTTCCTTTTTTTTAAAAGGAAAATATGCCTGTTGCGAGATTGACACCAGACGATAATGAGGCTCGATCGGACTGGTAGATTTCTAGTAAGGCATACTTTGACGGCTTTATTGGTCAAGTTGAACGAGTACTTTTTGATTTAAGCAGTCAAAATATGTATGAAATTCCATCCGATATTTACCGAGAGTTCGATGAACAAAAAAGAGAAATTGAACGAAATAAAAAAGAAGTTGATAACATTAAGGAATAAATGCGTAAATTTAGGGAGGAAATGAATGTTCAGCCGGTGCGACAAGAGAATAAAGAACCGATTATTGCTGATCAACATTATGGGTTGAGCGATTTTTGTCAATTCCAAAGCATGTAGGTATAATTTTTGCACATTTAATATAAGGATTTGTAAGTAGATAATGTTCACAGGGTGGTCCGTCTTCATTCCAGGGATATGTAAATAGCTCATATTTCAATATGGGTACACCACCGAATTTCCAAACTCCAATGTCGTCCCAACCTGGTTCATCTGTTTGGCAAAGACAGATGCCAGCGCAGTCGGCCACTCAGTATTGGCAACCCGGTACATCGTCGTAGCCTTGTTCTTACTATTCGTTTGGTCGGGTGCCATCTCATATGGGTAGGCAAAATTTGCAAACCACTATTGAGACGCATGATGATGTTGATGGCATATTTGACCAGGTAATGTTATTTTTATATACGAATATGATTATATGGTAATAACCATCATGAAGTAATAAATTTTTATTAATTATTGTTTTTTTGAATATTCCGAATCGAGAAAAAAAGAACAGTTTCCTAGCAAGTATAACTGACTCCCTTCATGAACAACCTCCTAACTCCAATTTTACCAAGGAACGTGTTAATTAAAAATAAAATAAGGGTAAGAAGGCTCATTTATGCTTTGAATCTTGGGGGTTGCTTTTGAGGATTACAATGTAGAAGAAAAAATAACGTTACGTTTTTGGGTTCCTTATTACTGTTATTTCTTACTGTTGAGAACGTGGACCTTCAAAGGTAAATGTTAATCTTGTATTAAAATAATAAATAAATAATGAAAGTGTGGTTTATGATATTGGTTATTAACTTGGTTGATAGGTCGGGAGGAAATTATGTTAACTTATGCCTTTTAATGACCCCCATCACGTTTTTGGATTGTTATATGAAAGGTCTATATCGTTCGGTTAGTTTTTGGCACCAATTGGTTCATTTTCTGTATGCTCACATGCACAGACTTCCACATGGCACCCCTATTGGTTGGTTGTCCGGAGAGGTAAGTTTATTTATACAAGTTTAATAAAGGAGTAATTTATATATCCGTTTAGCCAAAAACATCTATTTATTTTGTTACAATGTTTTGAATCAGCACATGAACTCGTGGATGGAGTTATTAATTAGGAGGAGGGATGCAAATGCCAACTGGACAGTGGCCTATACGAGTACAATAAGTGTACATCCGGAAAATAACCGATTTATCATACCGACGGACCAACACGTCATTGGAACATTGGATGGCACCACGCGTCCGTATCCAGCCTGGAATGATGTTGATTGGGTACTTATTTCTTTAGTTATCCGTTATAAAACTTTTAATACAACTTATGCATGATTAGTATTTAATTATTTGGTTTTATCTTTGTAGGTGTTTATGCCCATACATGTTGCTAGAAATCATTGGGCCACGGGTGTTATACATTTACCGAATTCTCATTTTTACGTGTTCGACTCCATGTATAATGAGCAAAACAAGGATGTGTTATCGCGACTAATTCAATGTTGGACCCCCGTGGTTAATAACATTTTGGCAGATCGTGGTTGTATAAATGAAACTAGACCACCCCATAATTTTTAGTATTCATACAATGATGGTTTGGGTATAGATGTCCCTCAACAAACCAACTTCTCAGACTGTGGAGTCATCACATGTTGGTTAATCTCTCGTTTGTGTGCAGAAATAAAGCCAGTTGTGCGCGGTAATACTCAACAGTTTTTTGAGAAAGTTAGAAATGACATGTGTGAAAGTTTTTATATGTGTAGGTGTGAGGATACTAGAGAATGTGGTTATGATTAATTTTGAATTTTGTATGTGTTGTATGTTGAAATCCTAACACTTTGAGTGAAATAATATTGTATATTACTTTGAATTTCTTTGAATATTCGTCCGTTGATATGTTTGTTTTTTTGGTAATATTCGTCCGTTGATTTCTTTGAATTTCTTATGAATGTACCGACAAGTTATATATAATGTATACACATGATTTGAAAATTATGTTACATGATTTGACAAGTCAATGACATGGACTAGATCACCTTGTATTTGTAGCGATTTACATGAGTTGTCAATTCAATGACAATATATAATCTTTGAGTTGACAAGTCTCTGACAAAGGTTTTATCACCCAATATAGTTTGCCACGGGTTTTGGATTGATACGATTCTCGTAGAACAACATTTCCGGCTCCACATTTACATGCAAACGCTTCATATGGCACCATCTTCATATTAATAGTGTGTGTGTGTGTGTGTGTGTGTGTGTGTGTTTGATAAGTTAACATGTTATTGACGATAATAGATGCTTTTATAGGGAGAATCAATTGCTTGTTATTTCATAAGAGGGCTAGGTGTCATAAAAACATTACATATATAATAAAAACATTACATATATAATAAAAACATTACATAAATAATAAAAAACATTACATAATAATGTTAAGGTTAACCACTGCCACTTCCAAGAACTGTATCCTTACGGAAAACCTCAACCACATTTCTTTTTGTAATGTTAAGGTAATGCTTTGATGGTTTAGGAGTAAAAACTGAGACATTAGCAAGTATCATAGCAGCTCCTACAGTAATATCCTTTCCATAACTACCCACATCAAGGACTTTGTAGTTTATTGTTCCAGGTACTGTACCCGATAGATCTTTCAGAGTCACATTTAAATCTCCAAGAGCATTCGGAGAACAAGACTTGACGATTGCAACAACTTGTTCCAGTTTTCCCTTTTTAAGAAAGTTGTCGATGTCTCCCAAACATCCAGTTACAGTGCCACCAAATGCATTCACATAGTTAGTGGCGCTAACCCACGCCCCACTATTAAAATCAGCATCCTCACCCACATCCTCAACAACTTTCTGCATATATTCTTGTGTCGACATTAAAGCCCCATCCGGATCAAGAATAAATACATTTTCTTTAAGCAGCTTGGCTCGCTGAACAAGACCCGCAGGACCGGGTATTATCCTAACTGGGTTTGAGGTTGAGGAACGCACAACGGGTGTTAACTGAAGATCGGAATCATCTATATCTAGACTGAATTCCCATGGTTCATTTTCGTTATTGAAATTGGAATCCATTTGAGAGAGTTGGAATAAGAAGTTGTGTGACAAATTGAGGAAATGGTGAGGGCTATTTATAAGGGAAAATTTTGGAAAAATTAAGAGAGTTGGACAACACAAATGTTTTTTTTCTGTAACAAATAAGACAACTCAATGAAAATAGAATTGTGTGAATTGAGTAACAAAGTCGGATATATATAGAGGAACAATATAGAAAGCAAAAGTGTGTATACAAGTGGTTACATTTATTGTACCCGTTTTGGCCAAGACAAGTATTATTATTCTTTAAATTGTAATCTTTTACGGAAACACTTTCAATTTATTATAGCCTGACAAGTTCATACATTAGTCACTTTCATAACAGAGAAACGATACAATATCATACAAATTAACTTCCAAGTTACACACTATTCCAAACCAAGTTTTTCCATGTCATTGTTAAGATCGTGAAGTAGTGCGGCTGAATTAAGTGTGTGTTGTTCCGGATGCCTATACATTTCCAATGTCGCCTGTAGTACCTTTATCCTTCCAAGCAGGTGCTTGCAGTTTGAGCACTCTGTATTGGTTGAAGATCCCCCATAATAGATTGGAGTTGTGGATGGTGTTGGAGACAAACTTGGACTCGATGAAGTTGCTTGAGAAAAAGTTGTTGTAGATGAACCTCCAAGAGAATTGATTAGCAGACCAACTCGTTCTTCTTTCCATAAGAAAAATTTACATCCATAGAAATTTTGGCGTGGCTGTTCATTATTACAAAATTCAATTATTAACAAGTAACCATATAATTTGTATAATAGACAAAAAAATATTGATTATTTACATTGGAGTTTGGACATGCATAGTATAGTTTGCCACGGCGTTTGGATTGATACGATTCTCGTTAGTACAACATTTTCCGGCTCACATTTACATTGCAAACTCTTCATTCGGCTCCATCTTCATATTAAGTGGTAGTGTGTGTTTGTGGTTTGAGTAAGTTAAACATGTTATTTGATGAAATAGTGCTTTTATAGGCAGAACCAATTGGTTGTTATTTAATAAGAGGGGTAGGTGTCATAAATACATTACAAACAAAACACTTAGACAATGCATGTTAATTTAAAAATTAATATATAAAAACAACATACGCTAGTAGTTATTAAAACTGTAAGAAGAATCTAGTGATTCTTGTAGGGGCCAATGAAGATTGATCCCTATGGTTAGATTCGACCACAAGTTTTGAAAAAATTTGAAAGGTTTGAGATTGAACCACTTGTAGCAACTGGTGCAGTTTGTTGGACAATGGAAGCTTAAACATTAGTTGCTTATCTTTTGTAAATCCAATTAATTTAAGATCATGCTCAATTGGGGTATGAAAGGTGTGAAAGTTGTGTGTAATTGAAACTTCACATCACTCACACTTGTAGTCTCCCATGCATATATAATACTAAAGTCAACAAACTTAAAACTACCAGATATTTAACACAGTCTCCAAAGCTGGGAAATATAGTAATGCTGGTAAATAATTGGCGGACTAGGCTTTCTCTTCAGCATGTCATATTACCTGAAATTGGTGAGTAATCAATATCAAATGAAAAAACTAACATGTAAATAGTTTTATGAATACCATCTTCACCATATTAAAACTTCTCTGAATCCAACCTGATAGGCTGCCACCAGCCTGGACCTTCAGCTCTCACCCACAAGCCCAACTCAGAAGTGGATTACCTTGATCCAACATGAAGGCCCAAATATATCTGCATAAGAAGTTAACAGGCTCCACCCCACGTTTTATTTCACAGCATGTTATTTGTTTGTTTCCCTTTTAGTATTTTCTATTTTTATTTTTGATGAAACAGTCAAAGTAGTTGTTTGGATTTCCACAAGTGTAGGAACGTGGGGTAGAAAGTGCTAAGGTAGTTCTCCATTCTGATAGATATGTATGCTAAGAAATAGGATGGAGGGACAGTTTTTTTTGGTAAATTCTAAAATTTAGTCTCTGTTCTTTGGAGATTACTTTGTCCTTGCTATTCTAATTCTTTTGTTGGCAGAAGATTAGAAGGTGATCTTGGACGTCTAACTCTAGCTTAGTGGTGGAATGTATCGGGAGTCTTACGGTTCGAAAAAAATTCTGCCTTATATCATTTTTAATTTCGTGGAGGTGACGACGAAAATACAGAAGCTCATTGCTATCATTTGGTATTCAGAGCCATGGAAACTCGACATGCTGCCGATTTGAAGAAGATTTTGGAGACGATCGAAGCCGACAAAAAGGAGATGGCACAGAAGATGCAGGCTATGCAAGCACAGATTCAAGAATTGCTTATCTCCCAGAACCATGGAGAAGATTCCGCGTCTAGCGGATCAGTTAACAAAAGGGGTGCGGGCAGTTGGCATCCAAACGATATCAAAGTCGATATCCCGGAGTATGATGGTAAGTTGGATCCAGATGAATTCGTGGAGTGGTTACGAACAGTGGAACGGGTTGAGGGTCTTTGATTGCCAAGCTAACGAGTAACTGGAGGATAAACAAAGTAAAAATTGTTGCCCTCAAACTTCAAAAATACGCATCAACATGGTGGTCAAACACGTGTTTGAAGCGCGAACGTGCAGGGAAGGAGAAAATCCATACTTGGCAAAAAATGAAGGCAAAGATGAAGCAAAAATTCTTACCCACCTATTATGTTCAAAATAGTTTTTCACAATTGCATTCGTTAAGGCAAGGGACCGGCACCGCGGAGGAATATTCTCGTGAATTCGAATATCTCTTGATGAAGTGTGATGTACCGGAGGATGATCCCCAGACTCTTGTTCGCTATTTAGGAGGCTTGGAAACACGAGTTGCTAATGTTGTTGAACTGCACTCCTATCAAACCCTAAGTGAATTAACTTTGTTGTCTCACAAAGTGGACTCTCAACAACGATCAAAAGGAAAATTCGAGCCCAGCAGACAACCTTTGAAGCCCAATACATACACCAAGCCTACATCTGGTCAAAAATATACCGCTCCAAGCAAATTCGCGTTTCCTACCGAAAACACCACTGTCAAATCAGAACCCCCCAAAGCTCCTCGTCGCTGTTTTTGATGTCAAGGATTGGGGCATATTGCCTCTGAGTGCCCAAATAAACGTTTGATTTCACTGGCAGACTTCGAATCAGCAGGTGGTTTTGAGTTTGAGACTGACTTCGCCCTGGCCACCGGACCAATTACCAGATGAAGGTCGTTCGAAGTGACCGTGTCCTGATGATGGGCCACATGTCTGGTTGGTTCGCCGTACCCTAAGCACCACTCCAGTTCCAGATGCCGAGTTTCAACGGGAATCAATTTTTCATACCCGTTGTACGATAGCGCAGAAAGTGTGCTCTATGATAATTGATGGAGGGAGCTGCACTAATGTCGCTTCCCAGACCTTGGTTACCAAATTAAATCTGCCCACTCAACCACATCCTTCCCCATATGTGGTTCAATGGCTCAATCAAGGCAAAGGTATACGCGTTTCCCATCGTGTATTATTATCTTTCAGTATCGGTAAATCGTACTCTGATGAATTGTGGTGTGATGTAATTCCAATGGACGCGTGTCATGTGTTACTTGGCCGTCCATGGCAGTTTGACAGGAGAGTAGTTCATGATGGTTACCTTAACACTTATTCTTTCAATTTTAACAACCGCAGAATCGTCCTAACACCGATTACCCCATCGAAAACTTTCCCTACACCCACTCCCACCTTGAATACTATCCTACAGTCAGAACACCATGAATTTCAGCCCCTCAAGGAATTTATTTTATTGGGACTTGATGAAGAAGAAATCAAAACCGAGCCAACTCTATCCCCCCTTATACAAACTTTACTAAAATCCTATTCCCACGTATTCCCCACTGAAATTCCCCCCGGCCTTCCACCCAAACGATCCATCCAACACAAAATTGACCTCATGCCCGGCTCTGTTTTACCCAATAAACCTGCTTATCGAACCAATCCCCAAGAAACCATCGAAATCAGAAAACAGGTTGATACACTGATAGAAAACGGACTAATTCGTGAGTCGCTTAGCCCTTGTGCAGTCCCTACTTTACTTGTGCCAAAGAAGAATGGTGAATGGCGGATGTGTATGGATAGTCGGTCAATCAACAAGATTACTATCAAGTACGATTTCCATATACATAGACTCATGATTGATGGGATGAACTTCACGGATCAACGGTGTTTTCGAAGATCGATTTGCGCAGTGGGTATCATCAGATTCGGATTTATGAAGGGGACGAATGGAAAACAGCTTTCAAGACTAAGGAGGGATTATATGAGTGGCTTGTTATGCCATTCGGATTGTCTAACGCACCGAGTACTTTCATGCGTTTAATGAATCATGTACTGAAGCCATTCTTGGGTAGTTTCATTGTTGTGTACTTTGACGATATCCTTGTCTATAGTCGGACCACGGTGGAGCACCAATCCCACCTCTCACAAAATGTTTTCAAAGTTCTCGATCAACAAAAACTCAATGGGAATTTAGACAAATGTAAATTTTTTACTAACCAAGTAACTTTTCTTGGCTATCTTGTTTCTGAACAGGGTATATGAGTGGATGACAAGAAAATTCAAGCAATTCGTGATTGGCCGGTACCACAAACGATTCAACAAGTTCGAAGCTTTCATGGTCTCGCTTCTTTTTACCGGCGTTTTATTAGAATTATTTTTCAGCACCATTGTGGCTCCAATGACTGAAGTGACCAGGTTCAAAACCTTCACTTGGACGTCCCAAGCTCAGCGGGCTTTTGACGAGCTTAAGCAACAATTATCATCCACTCCTGTGTTAGCGCTGCCATGCTTTCACGAGGTATTTGAGGTCGAATGTGATGCATCCGGGGTAGGGATTGGGGCTGTTTTATCCCAACTGAACCGTCCCATCGCTTATTTTAGCGAAAAGCTTAACGATACCAAGCGGCGATACTCCACCTATGATAAGGAATTTTACGCAATCATTCGTGCTTTAGATCATTGGCAGCACTATTTGATCTCAAAGGAATTTATTCTACATTCAGATCATGAGGCATTGAAATACATTCAAGGTCAACATAAACTGCAGCCCCGTCATGCTAAGTGGGTGGAATTTCTTCAAGCATTCAACTTTACCATCAAGCACAAATCCACGGCTGTTAACAAAGGCGCAGATGCTTTATCTCGAAAGTACTCGTTACTCACTTCCCTTCAGCCCAAGGTTCTTGGGTTTGACCTCTTATTAGATGAGTACCCTTCAGATCCTGATTTTGGGACTATTTACAACAATTGTCAACATCATGCTACGGGTGAGTTTCATCTTTGTAATGGGTTTTTGTTCAAAACACAGCAGCTTTGTATTCCATGCCATTAGCATTTCGGTTTGGTTATCATTCAGGAAGCTCATGAAGGGGGTTTAGCAGGCCATCTGGGAATTGATAAAACAACTCACGTTTTGCGCAGTCATTTTTTTTGGCCCCATATGAACCGTGATGTTGACCATTACATTCGCAGATGCCTCCAGTGTCACAAAGCTAAAGGTCAATCCTCTCCCCATGGCTTATATATGCCACTTCCGGTACCGGTTGCTCCTTGGGAGGATGTTAGTAATTGATTGTATCACCGGTTTACCCCGCGTACTCACGCCAAAAGGATTCAATTATGGTCGTGGTCGATCGCTTCTCCAAAATGGCTCACTTTGTTGCCTGTCACACAACTTATGATGCTGTTCAAATTGCCAACTTATATTTCAAAGAGATCGTCCGTCTCCATGGGGTTCCAAAGACTATTGTTAGTGATCGGGACGTCAAGTTTTTAAGCCACTTTTGGTTGACATTATGGAGGAAGTTGGCTCAAAGCCAAGTTCTGCACGTTCAGCCATCCACAAACCGTAATGGCAAAACTGAAGTCACTACTTGGTCTCTTGGTGCTTTACTCCAGCGCTTCCTCCATCACTGGCCTTAATTTGAAGCAGTGGGAAGATTTACTACCTCGCGCTGAATTCACTTATAACCGAGCTCCTAGTAAAACAACTGGCATCAGCCCTTTCATGGTTGTTTATGGTTTAAATCCAACCACTCCACTTGATCTGGCTGCCCTTGACACCTCTACCAAATTCAGCAAAGACGCCAGTGAACTTGCAGCAGATATCAAATCGATCCTCAGATTACATGGCATGAAAAAGATCCGCAAAAAAACCAATGAGCTCATCAAATACCGGCGTGATAAGGGGCGGAAACATGTTCTGTTTAAGCCCGGTGACCTAGTTTGGCTTCACTTCCGAAAGGAGCGTTTTCCTTCTAAACGTCGTTCGAAGTTGAGTCCTCGTTCCGAGGGCCCGTTTAAAGTTCTTGCCAAGGTGAATGATAATGCTTATACGATTGATCTTCCAGGCTCATCGAAGGAACAATAATAAAAGAAAAGATGTTTATACACGTGTTTACATGATATGCAAATACTAAACATGCAAATACTTTAAATCTAGTAATAAAAAAAGACTTACACGGTTAAAAAATAAAATGCATACAATAATAACATTAACGACAAAACCTAAATTATTATTTCCATGCTTTGTTCATTAACAAGCATTAGTGATTCTTTGTATTGGCCAATAAAAAATGAGCCATGGTTTGCTTCGACACCAACGTCTTGAAAACTTTCATAGCTTCGATTGAACACTTGTAGTGAATGATGAAATTGTTGGAGGAACGAAGCTTCAACTATTGGTTCCTTATCTTTAGTAAATCCAATTAATTTTAGCTCATGTTGTGCTGGGTATGGAATGGTGAATAGTAGTCTGTACGATGAAACTTCAGCATCATCAACTTCTATCTCCCATGCATATATAAAACGGAAGTCACCAAAATTAAAACTGCCAGATATTATGATAGAGTCTTCAAGTTGCGAAATAAAGTATGGAGGTAAAAATTCCCCGACTAACATCTGTTCTGGCATGTTTATAACCTGAAATTGGTGACTAATCAAATCAAATGAAACTAACATGTAAATTTTGTTTGAAATACCATCATCACTATAAAACTTCTCTGAACCAACCCAGAAAATTTTACCACCAACAACTGCTTGACCTGAACGTTTAATTCTTATAGATTCACGTGGCAAACAGTAACTCTCAAGTTTATACCAACTTCTCGAGCTTAATGTAAACACTGACACATACCATGGACCTTGACCATAATAGGGATAATTGATTTTCAAAATTGTTGGGTCTAGTGTGACAGGATGGACACCAAAACCAAATAACATTTTGTGTGAGTCAGGTTTAAACGTGTAAATGGGGACTAATATACAGACCGATTTTTTAATTGATGGGTTCCAAATAAATAGCATTGAGTTTTCCATATATGAAAAACACCATACACCATTAGATGTAACAACTGGTTTAAGAGAGAGAAAATTTAAATTAGAAACTACCGGTGACAGTGCTAAATTATCATCTAACGAGCATATAAAACAACAATTATTATTGCTCTCACGACAACCGTATTTATAAATATAAACAACAATTATTGCTCTCACGACAACCGTATTTACAAATAAAGTCAGAACAGTCTATGGAATACTTCCACGACTTTGACACAGTACGAAATTGAAGTAAAGATTTCACTGGAAGTCTATTCATGATAGCCAATTGAAGATCAAATGGTATATTGTCTGACATTGTTTAAAAAATTTAATGGTTATGGTTGTATGCTATTTTTATGGGTATATATACAGCAATAACATAGTAAACTCCACGCGAATCAAGCACTTGAAGGTTCTAAATTATTCTGACATTATACAAGCATTGACTAGACAATTCTATGACATGGACTAGATCACTTCAACATTGT
>BQNB010040616.1:0-47286 GCA_026074375.1 Tanacetum coccineum
CAAAAATTTTCCCTGTATAAAGGTGGTTTACAGTGCATCTAATTTAATAGATGGATAATACAGTGCATCTAATTTAATAGATGAATATTTACATTGATGAAAATTGTAGGTTGTTATAAACGTATACCTTAACAGTAATGCTAATTTGTATGTGTACTTTTGTCTAAATTTTTATATCATTCCATTTTCAAAATCTGTTACTAGTACATTTCTTTTTCTCATTAACTCCATCACTTCACAAACCACAAGATTACACACTAAACAAATTCTAGCAAACTTTTATTTCGGCTATTGGAGATGCTCGATGGAGTGTCAACCACTTCTTAGCAAGCATCAACCGTCTATTGTCATCACACCAAACGCTTCCAAGTTAGGACTTTAACAGTAGATAACAACCATTAGACGTACCGCCGCGAGCTTTCAAACGAGAGTAAAGCTAACGCAAAGGGAACATTATTAGAATAGTGCAATGTCAATACACAAACACACAAACAATCCAGAAACTAACATTGTGTTCTCGAGTTAGAGTTAAGAAAAAAAATAAAAGTAAATAAAAATGAAACAGAAGATGTTGTGTTATGTAGTAATACTTAAGAAAGAAAAGAAAAAGAAATGAAAGGAAACTTAGGGGGCGCTTGGTTCGTATTGAGTAATGGGAAAAGGAATGGTAATAGGAATATTAAGAAATATAATGAGTATTATCATTATAATAGATGATGCTTGGTTTTAAAGACTACAATACAAAAACTACCACTTAATATTATATATACCGAAAACCGTATTTGAATTCGGTTCGGTTCTCGGGTTGACTCGAATAACCTGTATTTCATTATTTATTTTTTAAAAAATTAATAATTACATAAGTATTTAGCAAAAAAAATTATTACAAGCATAAAAAGTGTTTTTTTTAAAATTAATAAGAAGTGTTATTTGTATATATATATATTAGTATATATATATATATAAATATAAAAGTTTTATTGGTATATGAAATATATATAATAGTAATTATATGGTTTCCGGTTCGATTTTCGGATTATGACGTAGGCCAAAACATAACAAATCCGAGAACCGAATTGAGTATTCGGTTTTTTTACCACCTTGTTAGTTTAACAATTCATGTGAGATAGTAGATACAAAAGTTCATCTAATACGTGCTAAATCCTGTAGCAATTTGTAGCAATTACGTTATAACTAGGAAGTTAAGACACAAAAATTGATTTAAAGAATCTAGAATGGAGAGAATACGATGGTTTAAAGTTTTGAAGATAAAGTGGAAAAGAGACGTTACTATGAAGAAGAGTGGGGGAGAAAAAATAAGAAAATATAAAAAATAATAATTTTGGAGTATAATATAGTGTTATTACCCTTAAAATTGTGAGGAATGGTGGATTACCTAGTAATGGGTAATGACCCATTGCATTATAACACATCAAGCATCATTTAAAATTGTCTTTACCATTCCTTACCCCCTAATACCTCTAACCAAGCACACCCTTAGTCTTATTTGGTTGATTATTAAAGTAAAGTGTTTCTTCCTAATTTTGGGAGGAAATGTTTACTCTACTTTTCTTTAATGAAAGAACATGGTGTAAAGTTGTGTTTCGTTGGATAGTGTAGTCCTATATTAAACGTTTTTTGATTGTTTATGGATGGACTCTATTACCGCAGCTCAACTACCATTGGGCCCAATTTGTAGCCCAGTCCAATGACTCAATTTGTTATTGTAAATTGTTATAATACTCGTTTTAATAATATGTTAAAAGATAGTAATAAAATGAATGGCCTACAAAAAGGAGCATATTGAAGAATGGCTTTAGCGGGACTCGAACACATTGACCTAAACTTCAAGTGCAAAGAGTGTTTGCCATTCTTCCAACACAGTCGTCTTGCTTAGTTACGTACAATTCTAAGTATATTGTATATCAAAAGTAAAAGGACCTCCTCGCAATTAAATTAAATCCCCATTGTGTATGAATCGTTTGTTTAAGATTAAACTCTTTGAAGCTTAAAATTTTAAGATAAACGTCCCTGACTCCCTTCATAAAGAAAGAAGATGGATAAGAACGAAAAGTATAGATATCGCGTGATTTAAAAGTAGAAACCAGATTGAACTAAATCAGAAAACTCTAAACAGGCTCACAAGTCTTAGAAAACCTTTGTAAGTTATAAATTGTTTTCCCTTACACTTGACTCGCTCCCATTCTTCCACGTGAAATAAGACGACAACTCCTCAATTTGATCCGAATCAAGGGGGGAATGAGGTAAAACTAAACTCTCAATATGAGTACATGCTTCAAATCCCCCTTCAAACTCGTAATCTCGGTAAATGAACGTGCATAAAAATGTGTGTAAACAAGTCCATTAATAACCAATTTTTTAAACCCCAACTACGTAGAAGTAAACAATTTTTAATCCGTTATGAATTCACGTCTAGTACCTTACCTATATATAAGCTCGAATTGTTTTAGCATATGCATGTTTGAGCTCATTATTTTTTCAATCTAAATATAGTTTTTTTCAAGTTTATAGAAAATCGACTTAATTGTGTTAGCCCGAATTTTATGCTCGTCATGAGCTTTATGATTGCATTCCATAATTAGTTTATCCTTATATGTATAATTAATATTCCTAGCTGTATCGTAGTTGTTTTGGGCTAAAGCCCATATGTATTGTATCTATTTATACAATTCGGGAAGCAATAATAAAGCACAAGAGATTATCGTTTCTTACATGGTATCAAAGCCTTGATAAAACACGATCCTAACCCTGAATAAAAACACGCCTTTTTTTTCCTATCCCTTCTGTTCGGTGTTTTTGTTCCTGGTCACGAACATATCTACTTTTTACTTGTTCTTGGTAACAAGTGTTACATTAATTTTCGTACTTGTTCTCGGTAACAAGGTGTTTAATCCATTGGTTCACTTGTTCTCAGGTAACAAGTGTGTTACAGTTCCCTTTTTTTTTCCTTACCCTCACAAACATATTCAAAACAACAGCCTTTTACCAAAACCATAAACTCACGTCACATAAAACCCATTCGTACAGGCACCTGGATATTGATCATGACACTAGATATTGCTCATGACACTCATGATTTGTTGGTAAAATTGTTTGGTCAGCTAGGCAGTGGCGGTACCAAAGGGGGGGCAGTGTGGGCAGCTGCCCCCACAAACCTATCAAATTCTTTTGAAAAAAATAATTTTTTTAAGGGTGTTTTTGTAATATTTTATATCTGCCCCCATATCTCAAAGTAAAAAAATAAAGCGGCAATATAGACAAGAAAAAGCGGCATCACTTTGCCCCCTCAATTTTTTTTTCCTGGTACCGCCCCAGCAGCTAGGGGTGTCAAATTTCATGGCTCACAATAAAGCTGCTACCACATGCGTGTCCCCTATACCATATACTTATCTATATCCTAATTTGACAGTAAACCCTCTTGTTAGTCAACCGGGGTTTAGCCCATTTGTTAATACTATAGGCCCATATCCACATGGCTTTCATTATCAGCCTTTTGGTCCACCTGGCTTTCCAAGTGTAGCCGGCCCACCAGGCTTTGCAAGTGTAGTGTAGCTAATTATCCAAATGGCCAACCTAATTCTTTTGTGGGTCAGGCCCAGGTATCGGGTACAGTACATATTCAACATGGACAGCAGGGTTCTAATACTATCCCGGGGCATGACACGATTTCACCGCATGTTTTTAGTGTCATGACTCCACAGAATTCCATTAATAGTGCTTGGAATTTCGATACAGGTGCGAGCTCTCATCTCAATAACTCAGTTAATAGTCTTAGTGAAAATTTTAATACGTGTATGTATCCGTCTGTCTCGGTTGGTGACGCTCATTCTATACCCGTCACTAATACCGACCATAGTATTTTGCCAACTCCAACTAGATCTCTTCACTTAAATAATGTTCTTATCACCCCTCATATTCTCAAGAATTTAATATTTGTTCGTCAATTTGTTCGTGACAATAATTGTACTATCGAATTCGATGCGTTTGGTTTTTCCGTTAAGGATTTCCTGACGCGTCGGGTGCTTCTCCGATGCGACAGCACTGGGGATCTTTACCCAGTCACAACTCCATCTCCTCTCCCTCATGCTTTCCTTGTTAGTCAACATACGTGGCATCAACGCCTTGGACACCCAGGGGGTGAAGTGCTACGTCGACTTGTTTCTTCTAATTTTATTTCGTATAATAAAGAGAAGCCTCTCGTTCTGTGTCATGCTTGTCAGCTTGGCAACAACGTGAGGCTTCCGTTTGTTAGCTCCAATATTGTGAATAGTTCTTGTTTTGATATTATTCACTCGGATGTGTGGACTTCACCCATTCCAAGTCTCTCAGGTTTTAAATATTATGTCTTGTTTTTAGATCATTATTCTCAGTTTGTTTGGGTTTATCCTTTGGTTAATAAATCTGATGTTATGTCCAAATTCGTGTTATTTCGTAATTATTTTAGCACTCAATTTAAGTGTGAAATCAAGTCATTATAATGTGATCATGGTGGTGAATTCGATAACCGTCGCCTACACACTCTTTTTGCCCAAAATGGAATTCACTTTCGTTTTTCATGTCTCCAAACCTCTCAACAAAATGGGAAGTCTGAACGAATGTTTCGTACAATTAATAACCTTATTTGCATCCTCCTTTTCCAAGCAAACCTTCCACCAACTTTTTGGGTCGAAGCTCTTAATATGGCCACACAATTACTAAATATCTTGCCTTCAACTGCTATTGCTAATGACATTTCCTACACCTGATTATATGACAAAGATCCCAACTACATCCTTTTACGCATTTTTGGGTGTTTATGTTACTCTCGCCTTTATCCATCTCATAAACTTGAACCACTTGCAACACCCTCTATTTTTTTGGATTTGCCTCTTCTCATAGAGGGTATCGTTGCCTTGACCTACACACCAACAAAATAATTATTTCATGTCATGTCACTTTTGATGAAACCGTGTTTCCCTGTGGCTCCACCATACCCAAATCCACTTACGCTTATAACTTTTTAGATGATACCTTTGATCTATACCCTACTGTTTCAAAACCTACCCTTACCACACCTATTGGATAAACTGATCCCTTACCACACCAATAACATCCAACCGAACCTGCAGCCCAATAGTCCCCTGCCACAGGCCAACCAACACCTGCTTCCCCATTTTCGGCCCAACTCCATTCACCAGTCCAACACCCATCCCCCGTGGCCTAACATACACCAGTCCAGGTTCAATTCTCCCCTACAGCTGTCCCGCACCAAACCACAATAGTTTCGGACCACCATGCACCCACTATCGTCCAAAATCCTCCGGTTAACCCAAACCCTGACTCGGTTCACCCCATGGTTACGCGTTTTTGTGTCGGGACTAACCGTCCCACTGAGCGTCTTAATTTACATGTGTCTTCGGTCTCTCATTTACAAAAATCTTATCGTAATGCGTTTAATGATCAAAGCTGGCAAAATGCTATGCGTGATGAATATACTGCGCTTATTAAAAACAAAACTTGAACTTTAGTACCTAGACCACCGGATACCAATATTGTGCATTGTATGTGGCTTTTTTGCCACAAGTATCTGGCGGATGGCACGCTTAATTGCTACAAAGCACGTCTTGTAGCGAATGGTAGTACACAATTAGAGGGGGTTGATGCTGATGAGACTTTCAGTCCGGTTGTTAAACCGGGTACTATTCGGACTGTTCTTAGTCTAGCTGCTTCTCGACATTGGCCGATTCATCAACTCGATGTTAAGAATGCTTTCTTACATGGTGATCTTCCTGAGATTGTTTATATGCATCAGCCTCTTGGATTTCGAGATTCTATTCATCCTGATTATGTGTGTTTGTTACAACGGTCTCTCTATGGGCTTAAACAGGCCCCCGAGCTTGGTTTCAGCGGTTTGCATCTTATATTACTCGAGTTGGTTTCTCTCATAGTCGCTGTGACTCCTTTTTATTTAACCACAAACAAGGGACCGATACTGCTTACTTGTTATTGTATGTAGATGATATTGTTCTCACAGCTTCTTCTGAGAGTTTGTTGCAGCAGATTATTAGATCATTACATCAGGAGTTTGCTATGACAGATCTGGGTCCGCTTAATTATTTTCTGGGTATAACGATTACACGTGATTCTTCACGATTGTTTTTATCTTAGAAGAAATATGCAGTTGAAATTCTTGGCAGGGCGCACATGGTTAATTGTAATCCTAGTCGGACTCCCATTGATACTGAGTCTAAACTAGGAAGTGATGGTGATATGGAATCTAATCCGACCTTATATCGGAGTCTTGCAGGTTCTCTACACTATCTCACCTTTACTAGACCGGATATTTCTTATGCAGTACAGCAGGTGTGTCCTTACATGCACGATCCTCGAGAGCCTCATTTCTCTGCACTCAAGAGAATTTTGCGCTATGTTCGTGGTATATTGGATTATGGATTGCAGTTATTTTCTTCATCTACCACAGATTTGGTTGCTTACTCCGATGCAGATTTGGCTGGTTGTCCTACTACTCGTCGCTCGAATTCAGGGTATTGTGTTTTTCTTGGTAACAACTTACTCTCTTGGTCCTCTAAACGCCAGCCGACGCTTTCTCGTTCTAGTGCGGAGGCAGAGTATCGTGGTGTTGCCAACGCTGCTGCTGAGAGTTATTGGTTGCGCAATTTACTGCGTGGGTTGCATACACCTTTATCTTTCGCTACGCTTGTCTACTGTGATAATGTTAGTGCAGTTTATTTGTCCTGCAATCCGGTTAAACATCAGCGTACGAAGCACATTGAGATTGACATACATTTTGTTCGTGATTTGGTTGCTGCTGGTTAGGTCCGAGTGCTTCATGTGCCTTCCCGTTATCACTATGCCGACATTTTCACCAAATGGTTACCTTCAGCTCTATTTGAAGAGTTTCGCTCCAGTTTGAGCGTCCGGTGTCCTCCCGCTCCAACTGCGGGGGAGTGTAGCCCGAATTTTATGCTCATCATGAGCTGTATGATTGCATTCCATAATTAGTTTGTCCTTATCTGTATAATTAATATTCCTAGCTGTATCCTAATTGTCTTGGGCTCAAGCCCATATGTATTGTATCTATTTATATAGTTCGAGAAGCAATAATAAAGCACAAGAGATTATCCTTTCTTACAAATTGTAGTTGCGGTTTTAGCTATGTTTCTTTTTTTTCTTTTCCCATAACAGTAGATGTAGTTTTACTTCATACAAACATACTTGAAGTCTCATAGACAAGGCTAGTGACTAGGGCCCGACTCAATTGGGCTGGGTTGTGTTCTAAGTATATTTGGTGAGTAGAAAAAGGGAAAAAAACGAAAATCGAAATTGAATCGAACCGAACCGAAAACAGTTGAACTGAATTAATAATCGAACAAAACCAAACTACAAATTTGGTTTTCGGGTTGTATATGGGTTTGATAGTCTGAACCAAAAATCGAACCGAAAATCGAATTTATATAAATATATACTTTTTTATATATTTATACATATAAAAAGACCACTAAAATTTTATCCTAATATGTAAGTTTATTTTAAAAATAATTCGGGTCATTCGGGTCAACCCAAAAACCGAACTGAATTCAAATTCGGTTTTCGGTTCGGTTTGGTTTTCGAGTTCACCCATAAAAATTTTTAACCGAACAACCCGATAACCGAACCGATCAACACCTCGAAGTATAAAGAAAGGAAAATGACTGAAATCATTTTAAAGTAAAATGTTTTCTCAATTTTCTTACTTTTTTAAAATGAAATCATTTTACATTTCTCTACCTTTAAAGACTAGCAATTTGAAGAAAAAAAGGAGGAGAAAAAAGGCAGATGGAGAGGAAAATAATGTTTAATTGATTTAAATATAAAAAATTTCTCTCAATTTTCTTACTTTTCTTTAAATAAAATCATTTCACACTTCTTTGAATAAAAAAATCAGATGAGGTGGAAAATAGCTTGGCTTTAGTAAGACTCGAACTCATGACCTAAGGTTTAAAAAGAAGGAGCCTTTGCCAATTTCCCCCAACATGTCACTCAAATCAATTGTGTGTTTTTAAATATGCTCAACATGAAAATAACTAAAAAAAATTAAAGGGACTACACGATTAAATTATATCACATATACCGTATATCCTGTTCACCTAATACGAGTAGTATTTTTATTGAAAGTATGCTGCATTGCCATTATTATTTATAAATCACTACTTTATATAGACTTTGCATTTTTATAAATTTTGGTAACTTGCAATGGGCATAAAATATGAGAATGAAATCCAGGAGCTTGTCTATGGACACATTATAGTTCTTTTAAAATAGCTTTAAAATTAAGGTTATATGGTCACGTTTTTAATTCACTTTCATGATTTAACGTATTGTCTGTAAAAGTACGTTTCTTTTTCTCATCAACTCGATCACTTCACAAACCACGAGATTACACACTAAACAAATTCTAGCAAACTTTTATTTCGGCTATTGGAGATGCTCGATGGAGTGTCAACAACTTCTTAGCAAGCATCAGCCGTCTATTGTCACCACACCAAACGCTTCCAAGTTGGGACTTTAACAGCAGAGAACAACCACTAGAAGTACCGCCACGAGCTTTCAAACGAGAGTAAAGCTAACAACGCAAAGGGAACATTATTAGAATAGTGCAATGTCAACACACAAACACACAAACAATCATGAAACTAACATTGTGTTCTCGAGTTAGAGTTAAGAAAAAAAAATGAAAGTAAATGAAAATGAAACACAAGATGTTGTGTTCTTGAGTAATATTTAAGAAAGAAAAGAAAAAGAAATGACAGGAAACTTAGTCTTATTTAGTGTTTCCTCCTAATTTTGGAAGGAAATGTTTACTCTACTTTTCTTTAATGAAAGAATGTAAAGTTGCGTTTGGTTGGATAGTGCAGGCCTATATTAAACGTTTTTTGATTGTTTACGGATGAACTCTATTATCACACCTCATCTTTTGTAGCCCAGTCCAATGGCTCAATTTGTTGTTGTAAATTGTTATAATACTCGTTTTAATTAAACAAATATCATCTTAAAAGATAGTAATAAAATGAATGGACTACAACAAATATCATCTTAAAAGATAGTAATAAAATGAATGGACTACAAAAAAGAGCATATTGAAGAATGGCTTTAGCGGGACTCGAACAGATAACCTAAGCTTCAAGTGCAAAGAACGTTTGCCATTCTTCCGACACACTCACCATGCTTTATTACGTACAATTCTAAAAAGTTTAGATATCGTGTGATTTAAAAGTAGAAACCAAATTGAACTAAATCAGAAAACTAAACAGGCTCACAAGTCTTAGAAAACCTTTTAAGTTATAAGTTGTTTTCCTTTACACTTGACTCGCTCCCATTCTCCCACATGAAATAAGACGACAACTCCTCAATTTGTTCCGAATCAAGGGGAGAAATAGGTGAAACTAAACTATCAGTATGAGTACATGCTTCAAATAACCCATCAAACTCGTGAATCTCAGTGAATAAATGATTCACGGAATTGTAAACAACCATTTTTTTGCAAGATGTCAGCAAAAATCTCCCATCATTTGACATAGACACAGGCACAGAAAACCCGACTTTAGTATAATACGGGATGGAAACCAATTTAGTCCAAGAATCTTTCACTCCATAAACCTTCATCACCCATAAATCAGCACGGATCCCTTTATAATGAACAATCACGCACAACCATTCTCCTAAAGTCCTCAACGAAATACCCCCATCACATTTTTCACCATACAGAGGTGGCGTCGAAACTTCACCATAAGTCTCGTTTGCTAAATCTAAAGAAACTATGTTAGTCAACCGATAACGATGGTATGACATAGGCGTATCACGAACCATCCAGTGAAAAGCTCTGTTTGAAAAGGTACCGCGACACCACGAAGGAATATGTGGAACATCACTGATATCTTTCCAACGACCAAGTTTTAATGAGTACATCTTGGCTTTGAAAAGGTACCATGACATTACAACCAAGGTCCCTTTCCAACATTTTTCTTTGTTGCTACATGATAAACAGTATTTTAAAGAACCAACATCATACATTACTCACAAACACCTTTCTCATTAATATAAAACCTTTAGCCTATTCATTAGCAATGTCATCTTCACAATGACACAATCTTAGCCAACTTAAAATAGGAGCAGTTATCAAGTTCCCATCACCAGACATATAAAAAATTGACCCACGTTAAGCTTGAAGGACGAAACCTACAAGTATATATAGTATCATTCAATCACTACTGACACGAGGCCAAAGAGCAAATCAGTAGAATCATCAACTGCTTCTCAATGTGATCTACTTCCTTCACACAACTGGCTTTAATTGTAGAATCTGTTCCACCACTGGATAATGTCTGCTGAACCAGATAAGAAATCCAGTTCTAGTCCATGTATATTGTTGATCTGGCTTGCAATCAATGCCCAGTGGACATCATAATCAATCATCAACAATAGAGGACATTACAAAACTTCAAGACTTTTTACTAACCGGCTTATCTGGAACTACAAAGCAAAAAAGAAAATTTACTAACCAGCTTATCTGCTACTATTGCCAATGAGTATAACTAGAACAATAATAGAGCCACATGATGCAACAAAATCATTCCATTTTCAAAATCAGTAGTACATTTCTTTTTCTCATTAACTCGATCAGTTCACAAGCCACAAGATAAAACAGTAAACAAATTCTAGCATACTTGAATTTTATTTCGGCTACTGGAGATGCTCGATAGTGTCAACAACTTCTTAGCAAACATCAACAGTCTATTGTCACCACAGCAAACGCTTCCAAAAACGCTTCCAAGTTAGGACTTTAACACCACATAACAACCATTAGACGTATCGCCACGAGCTTTCAAATTAGAGTAAAACTAACAATGCAAAGAGAACATTATTAGAATAGTGCAATGCCAATACACACAAACATACACAAACAAACACGAGCGGAAGAAAAAAAATAAAATTAATAGGTAATATTACCTCCCACCAGAAATCATTAATGATTACATCTTTGACATGGTCAAGGCTTTCCAAAAGTCCTCTTAACATTTCTTCGTGAGTTATATCATCAGACATCCCCAGATCGATACCATAATCTAATTCAGCTTTGATCAAAGAAGAGACATCAAGCAACACAGGCTCCACTTCAAACTCACCTTTATAGCTAGTGATGATATGTAAGGAGCATTGATTTTGATACAATCGATATAATCCTCCTCATGGTAGTAGTAATCACTTCTTAACACTTCTTGAAGTAACATCAATCCGCCTATAACCATGGCAATTTTTCAACTCCAAAGATTCCAAGCAAGGACTTCCGGATAATATCTTCTCAATCATATCTTCATCCAGAGTCACATAATATAAACACAAACATTCAAGTCTTTCCCAACTAATCGCACCATTAGGAGGATTAAACCGACAATAGGACAGTGTCATACGAGTGATACAAGAAGTTTTGAAAAAGAGCTCATCTTCAAAGGTAAACTCTTCTTGGCCTACTCCCACATCCTGTAACCATAAATCAACATCTTCAACATTACGGCTAATAGCATAACGAATCCATCTATTTGCTCGCGATTTAAACTCAGAATTAACCCCACTATTGTAGTTGATATTTTTTGTTTTTTCTTCGAAAGGAAAATTAATGTAGTTGATATAAAGTTTGAATCTTTTGAGGTTGAGATTTGCAGGACACTGATTTAGGGTGTTGTCAATAAAAGAAATGTAATCACAGACAGTGTCAACATTTCCAAAATATGTGTGGTCATCGCGATTTGAGAAAATGAGATGAGGAAGTTGAGTCCAAAGATTTATCCATCGTTTTGAGATGGTAGCCGTTGTTCTGATAAGCTCTTTGGTAGTGCAGTCCAAACGAGACATGATATTATTGTTAGGATTAATGTTTTCTTAACTTAGTACCGACAGTACAAATAGTTAGTACTGAAAGTTATACTTAGTACCGACAGTACAAAGTATTAAGTACTGTTAGTTAGTTAGTACCGTTAGTAGTAAGTTAGTTAGTACCGTTGAGAAGATATTTAAAAGATATTTATGAGATATTTTAGAAAAAGATATGTAAGCCTTTTAGGGTTATCCTTAGTATATAAAAGGATCACCTTTGGCATAGTTAAAACTAGTTGATTACAGACGAATACACAAGCATAGCAAATCATATACAATATCATAGTTAACAATCTGTAATCCTCAAGAACACATTAATAAAGTTGTTATTCAGTTGTTCTTTGTTCTTCTTAGTACCTGTGTTAAGATTCCGCATTAACACATAGTATTCATAGTCATTGTTTCTACATAGTCATTTGTATTTATACATCTTGGCTATCATCCTTTATAGGCTGACAAAGATCCATTCAGTTTACATCAGGACCTTCATTGGTAGAATGTATGCATGTTCGAATTGTCAACATTGCGAGAAGATGACTCTGCTTCTTCACGTATCAATGTACATAATGGGTTGACAAATTCATATGGTTCAAAGTGTGTATCTGATGCTTGATTATTGTTGTTTTCCTTAGCATGAACAGTTGTAGTTGAAGTTATTGGTTATGTTGAAGGGTGAATATTCATTGTAGGTTGTATGTCTTGTTGAGTAGAATTGTCCATAAGAGAAGAAGACTTGTTGACACTTGAAGTACCTGTAGTGAAAAACTCATCGTACAAAGGACCAAATAGAAGATCCAACTCTTGTTGTGACGGAGCTATTGTATCTGCTGATGGAGAAACATTTTGTAGTTGGGGCGCAAGGCCAGAGTTGTCATAGTTTGAGGCCTTTAGTCATTGGAGAACGAGGCCTGAAGTGTTATTATCAATAGACGTCTCTATCATCTCTTTGATATCATCAAACTTAATATGTTTATATTTATATATATAGTAAAGGTGTTATTTTTAGAATATCAATTTTCTGTCTTCTTTAATTTTTGCAATCTTGTGGCTTTATGTTTATGTTTACTGTCTTCTTTAATTTTTGCAATATGATTAATTAATATGTAGTTGTTTGATCTTGAACTTGATCGAGGAGTGCACTACATTGTTTGTTGTTTGTTAACTAGTATTCAACTCATCGTTTGTTGCATTTTTGATTTTTTAGTCATCTTGACCGCATGCGCACATAGTTTCATGGCTCCATAGTTTTTGAAAAAGATAATTGTGTGTTAAAAGCAATATGAGGTTAGGGTTACTGTGATTGAAGTAGTTATCTTGAACCGTTGTGACTCATAGTTTATGTTTGATGTTAGAAGCAACTATTTACTTTTGTTAGTGTAAAATCATTGTTCATATGAAATCCTTATGCATTGAGGTAGTTAATAGGATTCGAGAACAAAGGAAATTAAGCTTATAAGTGGTTATTAGTATAAATGGGAAGCACGAATGTGTTATAATATAACTGAATTTTTTTTCTCTTAATAATTGAGTTAAGAGTATTATGTATTTTGTTTGCAAATACAGGAATATGTGGCTAGGATTCTTGTTAAAATCAAACTTCATTACTTCTCGTTAATCAAAGGTAGATTGAATGAAGCGTGCCGTACACTGTTTCACGCTACATGTTTCAAACCTTGGCTTGATATAAACTATGTTGATAACGATGATGGTATGATCCATTATATGCTTCAAAAACAATGTTGTATCGATGATGATAACTTTGATATGCCACTCATGTATTATATTAATAGGCATAGTCTCCATTTTCAGCGTCGTGAGTTTTGCCTTATTATTGGATTCAAATTTAGGTCGCTTAGTTTTTGTCACTATAGGAATGGTGATATCCCGTTCCGTAATCCATTACTTCCTAAGAAGATAGGGCATGCTCTTAAAATAATTGAAGTTTTAGCTTTAATTGAGGATGAAGATAAGTTTTCTAAACTTAGTGGTGAAGACGCAATACGACTATGTTTTTTTGTTATCGTTGGAGGTTATTTTCATGGGCCACGACTTGGAACTTGGGATCAGTGGTTGATTATGTATTTCTAAGAATGATGGACACCTTTGATGCTTAAAACTCATTTCCTTGGGGTGAGCATATTTGGAGGCAGTTTTAAGATGCAATTAAAAATCTTTCTTCAAATCATAAGCTTGAGAACCTTGATACATTGAAAAAACCGCAAATATGTTCCTAGCTATTCGTTTTCTAGTTTTCTTTTTTGCTTTCAAAGGTCGTATTTTTTCGCCAACAGTCTTAATAAACATTGACTATATTTTGTACTTTTTCCTTATTTAACCTTTAGTATTGATTTACTGTTATTAGATATGGATTTCAGAGTCTTCTTGTGAATGGAGCGTTGGTGAAATAAGTGCAAAAATGATCATGAGAGCTATCCTTGGTCGAGGAAATTTGACCTTAACAAGTGAGATTATTTCGGGGAGGGTAAATTGTGAACATAATTTGTTGGTAATTAAAAAGTGGTCAACTAATTAATAATCCGTTTAAAAATTTATTTGAACTAGGCCCCATTAGAGCTAGCCCCCATGAAATCTAAGCGAAAGTCTAAATGGTACACACCGAGCAATGATTATTTTATGTGGTGTGCACCAAGGACCCCTCTTGTTTTCCGAGGAGGACTTTATGAATATTATATGTAGATAATATTAGTATCATGTGCGGCTAAGTGAAAAGATAGTAAAGAGGTGTATCCGATGTCATGTGGACTTAATATTGAGGGTAGTGGTAGAGAGAAAGGCCAAGATGCTGCTCTTATTAATCGTGTTCGTGTTTTGGAGGGTTTATGCAAAAGTTTGTCGACACTACATAAAGAGGTTAAGAGCTTGAGAGGATGCATCTTCAAACTGTAGACTATTATACATGTTAAACTTTAACCTATAGTAATTGTAACAATTTTTTAGGATAATAACTTATAATTTAATTATCGTGGTCTACTAATATGTGCGGTTTGTTCCACAATACTTTCTTTTGAAAGTTATTACTCTTAAAATAGATGGCTGTTTTTGGGAGGACAAATTGAATCAAAGTGTTTAAAAGGAAGAACTTTTACGAGAATCAAAAGATGAGCCAGACAACAAAGAACACAACTGCCGAAAAGGTAACCATACTAATTGTTTCTTCCTTTAAAGAAAAAAAAAAAACAAAAAAACAAAAAAAAAAAAAAAAAAAAAAAAAAAAAAAAAAAAAAAAAAAAAAAAAAAAAACAAAAAAAAAAAAAAAAAAATGCTTAGTATACATTCTATGTTTACCATTTTTTATAATTTTGTATCTTTCTCAGATGTTGGTGATGTGTTTTCCAGTGACGTGATGGTAATTTTCAAGATTTTTTACCCGCCGATTCCTATTAGTCACCAAACCCTCCAAGATGTTGCTGTCAATTTATATTTGTTAAATGGATTGTGTAACCTATCACAGAACTGAGATGATAAGGTCATGATGAGGTAATAAATTTAAATTTGTCTATATTGCCCTAAGGTAGGAGATCGGCTTTCATTTTAAACAATTGTCCTCCATATACGATATACGTTATTTAACAAAGTAGTCTTCCCACTTACCCTATATGTCGGTGTTATGCTTATTTATTTCCCTATAAACACTTTGTGGTATTATATGTCGGATTGTACTTTTGCATCATTAGATTTTAACTTATCACTAACAACTTCAGCAATCCATCATTGAGTAGAATGTTTATTACCACCTTTGTTGTATAATACAATTATTGTGTAATTTGACATTGATGGGTATCTTAAAGTTCATATAATTGTAGACGCGTTTTTATAGTAATTGCAATGCTAGAAGTAGTAATTCAAATTGAATGGATTCAAAATGACGTTACCATGTGACTATAAGTTATAATTTCTCTCATTACCAAGACACAAAGTAAGTTTATGTTTTCTGTTTGTGAAATCTTATATATTCTAGTTTAAGACTATTAGAGTGTTTGCCATTACAATTATAAGGTAATCGATTATCTGATATGACGGTTAGAGTGTTTAAGTCGTGATAATCAGACGAGTTACTATTCTAGTGTTTAGAAAATTATGATTATTTTTAAAAAAAAAAAAAAAAGAAAATTATGATTATTTGACTATTTACATGTAATATGACCCCAAATAATCACATATTCAAAATGTGTTTCATTATAGCTACTCTTAACTTGACGATTTAAACAGTCAAGTAAGTGATCTAGTTTCAGCATACCTAAATACTCTAAGCTTTGCAAACTTGCACTGTAAACTTCGTGATGGTTTGCAAATTTTTATTCATTATTGCAATTATTATTTAAAGCTCTCCTTAAATTGAACATTTGGAGATCTTGAATCTACTTTTATGGTTGGAATTATTTTGTTGGCCTGAGAGTAAGTTTCGCCTTGGTAGTTTACTAGCTCATCTTCATTATCATTGCTAAGACGACTTTGATAGCTTTCTTCACATAATATAATGCGTAAAGTTAATGTATTTAACTTTTTTATATACTAATCCTAACATGTCTTATAACTTGTCACAACATTAATAATACACATACACATCTAAGCAAGAGGATCATATTATAAGGTTGGGAGAGTAGAGGCAACATGATGAGATCCTTTTTTTTAGGGTTTTGTCGTCTGCTGTTTCTTTTTAAGGTTTGGTCACCATGCCTGTCCAACGTTCTAATGAAGACCAGCTTACTCAGTTTTTGTTAGTCATTTCTTTAAATCTATTTTTGTACAATATTCCTGCTAATCTTGGGTCGAAAGGAATCTGTGGTATAGGTTTGCGAGGGTATGGGAAAGGTGATAGTCGTTTTTATTCCTAATCGTAGATCCAAGGGTAACGTTTAGCTTTTCTCAGGTTTATTCGTGATAACGAATTTAGATCGTTTGGTTGGCATCTTTCGTAGATTTGGCTTGGTCGTTCCAATCTCCATTTTGCCAATGTTGCCGTTTTGAAGTGCAAACAAACTGTAAATGAGTAAATTAGATCGGCTTTCTTGTTACGGAAGGTATTATCTCGCTTTATCCGTCTATTTCAGCTTTGTGTCTGACTCACTTGTTTCCGATCATCGCCTATTCTTTTTGAGGGAAGTTTTGTCTGATTTGGTCAAGTCTCCGTTTGCGGTTTATATCAATCTTGGTTAAGGATGGATGGTTTTTTGATTCGATTGGTGGAGCTTGCGGTGGTTGTCTTTCGCATTCTGATTCAAAGCTATGGTTAGGTTCAGAAGAATTGCATAGTCCTTAAGTCTATTTTCGTTTAAGGGTTAAAGATAAAAAGTTCTCATCTTCATAACTCAAAGAATTCCTACAGAATGATTTGATCTCTATTGATAAAGACTTGGAAAGGGGAAACATTTCTGATGACATCCTTCTCAATCGGATGGATCTAAACCGACGGCTGCAAGATATTAAACTTTTGGAGGTTAAGGATCTGGTTCAAAAATCTAAAATCAAATGGGCTATAGAAGGGAGATGAGATTCTAAATTCTTTCATGGTATTATTTAAAATGAAAGGGCTCAGTTGTCGTTTCGTGGGTGTTTTCGTTGTTAGAGGAATTGTGTTGATCCGAGAATTGTGAAGGGAGGCATTTAAGAATCACTTTGAAGTTCGATTTCAGCAAACGTGTCTTGATAGTCTAAAACTTAATGCTTCCTTTTCATAATCGGTATATCTTCGGCTAGGTGGATGAGCTGGATAGGGCAGTCATCGAAGGACGAAATTGTAGGGGCTGTTTGTGGAATGTGGCGAGGAATAAGTGCCTGCCCGATGGTTATACGTTTTGAATTTTTAGGAAAGTTTTGGAGTTCTTGTCGGAGCGGGATTTTTCGATATGCGTGTTCGTACTATTTTTTAAGTCTGGTCGTTTTCAAGGGGGTGTACTCGTCTTTCATCGGCCTTAATTCCTAAGTTAATGATGCTAAGTTCGTTAATGATTATCGGCCTATCAGTTTGATTGATGCGTTTATAGGTGATCACGAAAAGTCTTAGCTAAATCGTTTGGCTAATGTTATTCGTTTAGTTTCGAGGAACTCAATCGGCCTTTGTTGATAATAGACAAATATTGGACGGTCCTTTTTATCTTAAATGAGATGTTAAGAAATGGGTGTAAGAGAAAAAAGAAGCAAGCTTATGTTTTTTAAGGTTGATTTTGCTAAGGCGTTTATGATTCGGTTCGGTGCGGATTATCTCTTGGATATTCTCATTGCGTCTTTTTTATGGGTTTGGGCCGAATTGGTGTAGGAGGCTCCGTTGGTACTTTCTACTTCCTCCATGGGCTTTCATATTGGTTAATGGTAGCCCAACGTCCGGAGTTCCTTTTTGTTGTGGTTGAAACAAGTGATTCCGTTGGCCCCTTTCATTTTTCATCTTATTATGGAGTAGTTACATCTTCTTTCTCCCGTGTTGTTGATGATGGGCTGTTTAAGGTTTTCTATTGCAGGCTTCTCGGTTAATATTTATTCATCTTTTTATGCTGACTATGCCATGTCATTTGGAGAGTGTTCACGAACAGAACTTACATAATATTGTTAAAGTTCTTAATAGCTCTCCATTCTTGCGTCGGGTTTAAGATCAACATGCTAAGAGCCAAGTCTTGGTGTGTCGGGGTTTCTCAAAATGATGTTGTGCAGGCGGCGAATAGGATCGTGAGGTGTTGCTGTTTGACACTCCTTTTCGTTATCTTGGGTGTGACGGTTGGGGAGTGTATGACTCGGAATTCGTGCTTGGGTGGTCTTGTGTGAAACAAAACTCCAAGCCCGGTTGTTTATCTAAGGTAGAGGTTAAAACCTTTCCATAGGCGGCGATTGCCCCTTCTTAAATCGTTCTTGGGCCTCTCCCAATTTTATTATTGTCAATCTTTATGTTTCAAAGGCGTTGTTGAAGACTATGGAATTTCGTTAGTAAGTTCTTTCAACGGTTGTTGATTTCTTCGGATAGAAGATTGTGGTAGCTTGGGACAATGTCCTTAGCGTCCAAACTGAACGGTGGTCTTGGTGTCTCAAGTTTCTTGGTTGAATCATGCTCTTTTGTTTTGAAGTGGAGTGTGGCGCTTCATTTCTTTAGGCGATGGCTCTTTATGGTGTAAGTTATTTCAATGCGATTTATGGCTCAAAGTTTGATCTTCATGTGACCGATCAACCTCGATTTGTGTGCTCTATTTTACGTGAAGGTAAACTCTGTGAAAGAATTTCTGGTTTTGAATTTATTCTATTGTCAAGCAAGGAAAAAGAAAGACTGCGGAATTGGGATGGGATGGACGGATTCTGAAATCTGGGAATCAAATAAACCTCCACGTCTGCTCTTGTCCATTATGGGTAAGATCCATAGTTTCCAACTTATGAATCTTGCTCCTGCTTGTTCTAAACCGTGCTTCCAGAGCTTGATTTTCTTCCACTAGATTCGCGATAAGCTCTTCAAGTTCTCCCATACGTTTGATGATGATGGGATCTGACGGACCTTGTTGTGGTTGAGGTGGTAGTGGAAGAGAGTTGTTGTTGTTGTTGTGAGGTTGTGGTTGTAGGGTAGTTGGGTAATGGCGATTGAACATTTTTCCTTTTTTTTGTATTATTTTTTTTTTAATTTTTTTATTTAGGAGGTGGGGGGGGGGGTTTTTTTACTTTCTGTTTATCTTAGATTTTTCTATTATTTATGTTTTTTATTGTTTTTTTTTTTATTTTTTTTTTGGTTGTTTGTTACTTTTAAGGTTTCTTATTTTTTTATTTCTTTTATTTTTTTCTTTTTTCATAGGTAATTTCTATTAGTTTATTATTATTAGGAGAATCGGGTTAGGCACGGGATGAAACGATCATCGGTGACATTCATAGGGGGATGACAGAGTGTCTTGCTGATAGCTGATGGACACCATTGATTCATCCTCAATGTTTGCTGTCGTTTTCTCATTATCTGGCTTCTGAGGTTTTTAATCATGAATTGAATCGCCATAGACTGAAGTCCTTGGTTGGAGTTTGGCAGAGAAGACAACGTCCCTGTAGAGTGGACAGGTTCTTCTGGAATCATCTTGTTCCATAGCTGTCAGAGCTCTGAGATTCTCTTGAACTTCAGGGTATGTAGTGGCTATGAATCCTTCATCCATATGCTCAGGTTGTGGTTGACTGGAGGCATCAGTGATCTCAACATCTGAGTGTTCAAGGTTTGGTCCAGCGAGTACATGGGAGTTGGTAAAGGTTGAGCTCAGCAACATCACCAGGGTTTGGTCCAAGCCTGGCCTTCATCCTAGTTTTACAGGGTTGGTCCAGCTGGCCTTCGTCTTGAGCCAACTTCTAACCACTGAAGGCATTTCTTCATCATACTTGTGTCACTGCCAGATAATCCAAGTTCAGATAAAAGGAATGAAGACTCTCATGACCAGCTGGTTCAGATGGTCCGGTGTAGTCTTGAAGATTATACTAATCGCCAGGACTTTTCTTCGGTTTGAGGTGTTAGAAGAAATTGCGCAAGCTTGTTCTTCACCTACTTTCTCTACCCCTTTCCCGCACTTGGCGTGGTTGAAGTTTCCCAGTATCAGTTACCCAGACAACCACCGGTTTGCCGAGGACCAATGAGTTGGGAAAGCATACGAAATGACACATCAGAACATATACAATCAAGCTCCCCAATATAAACACTTTATTTAAAACTCCTCTTCCCCCAATATCCCTTCCAACAACCCCACATAAATCCCAACACCCATAATCAAAACAACACCCCCAAACCCCTCCAACTCCTAAATTCACTATTATTTTCACTCCTCAACTCCCCTTCAATCTCAAAAACACCATCTTAAAATTCTTATTTAACTTAACAATTCAAAATAAAACTCCCTTAAAATTAATCAATTAATTACTAAAATTCACATTAACTATCAATTAATCCAAATTACAACTCAATAAATTACTTCAACTCAATTAAATTATCTTCTCAACTTCACCCACCCACAACCCCCGCATCTTACACAAAACTTAAAATCCCAAAAACCCTATCATCATACCATTATACACTTACATTCCCACCAATCATCTAACCAACTTAACACTACCACCCTCAACTAAATTACCAATCATCCCAATCTCAACCCACTATCCTTAACACATACTTCCTATTTCTTATTCTCCATTTACAATTTAAATTCCTAATATCCTTAATCCTTATCCCACATCACCCCAAATATCCCCATCACCACTTTACTTCAACCTCTAATACAATAGATATACGCTGAGACTATATCATGACTACTTGATAAATAGATACATGCTACAACCAAGATTGTTATGACACAAATGATGTAGTGCCCAGTAGATCAGATCGTGCCAACTCCCCCCCAATGTGTCACCCACTCTCCAAAAACCCTCGACTCTAAACTATCCACTACCAATATAACACTCAATCCCTCTCCCCCCTCTGCTTCGACACTTCTGCAAATACGACCTCCCACTTTTCACACAAATAAGTTGTACATACTCAAAACACATCCTGCTATCACTATACCCACAGATACCCTCAATCCTCTCAAGTTGTGTGTGTCCTCCTAATGAATCACTAAGAAACACTCTACATTAACGTGTAGAACTCCATGATCCACACCCACCCCCTCGCACTTGACGTCTCTCCAATCACCCGTACCCTAGTAAATCTCCTTTCGACTCATCAAATGCACACTCTACTGTATCTCGTTTTACTCTACCGGAGTGATACTCTTGATCCCTCCATCCCCCACTACAAATCACCAATACCCTAATACCACATCACACCGTCCAATCTCTCCACCTCTTCGCAAGTCTTCACCCCTGTCTGTCCACTACCGTCCCTTAACAAACAGTGTGTTCAGATTCTGCATTTCACCCCCTATAAATGTCACTGTGTGTGTGGCCACGCTCAACTTCTCCCCTCGCCTCATTACAAAACCCCTCTCCTGTGTCTCCAGCTCCCTATAACACCACCCATCCTTCAAATATGTCAACAACCTGATCTAATGATACCACCATCTCACAGTCGTACTTCTCCTCTTACTCCCAAACACGAGAACGTGTCTTCCCTCCTTAATGCCTCCACTGACATCTCATACCATGTGTGTCAATATACCCCACCTATCACCAGATATGTCCTACACCTTCACCGTGTGTGTAAACGTAATTGTCTCATTCCTGACCCAGCTACAGTGAGAATGTACCACAATACGCAGTAATCCCCTTCACACCTCACCCAACCTATCTATGTCACGTGTGCTCACACTCCCTACCTATGAAATCAACTGTGTGTATCTGAGTCAAACACACACCTGCCCTACACCCAATCAAATGCTCACTTAACATGAGTCTACACCATAACAAGCGCTTGTGTGTCATTGCATCAATGTCTCTGCTTCTCCCGTGTGCACGTGTCAAGTGTCCCAGACCTAATACACTCATCCACCCACTGCGCGCATCCCCCCTACTTATTTGCAATCTCATCTGTACATCTTAGTTCGCCTCTAAGTGTGTGTGTCATAATATACCTATAGAGATAGAGCCTCTCCCACCTCCCACAGACTCAGAGCCTGTTCCCTCATACATATCTCATCTATCACACCCTCCCAACAAAGTCACAATCAATGCTCTCTGTCCCCGGATAGAACGCAATATAGACCCTATTACTCCCAACCACCGTAATGTGTCATCCCCTCCTGATGGTCCCCTACCCGTGTGTCTCAACCCCACTTGTTGTGTACTTCCTAAATCTGTCACTGATCATGTCCATAGCAATACCCCTCATACACAGTTCTCAGTACTAAAGGATACTAATAACGATGATTCGTAACCAGATCAAACAAGTATTCCGCACTCACATGTCCCTACACGACCTAATAACATTACAAATCTAAGTAAGGATCTCAATGGATATCTCCTATGCGTGATACAACGTGTGACCACTCTTAGTTCTATAGACAGCGAAAGAGAGTATCGCATAGATACTAGCACGTTTGATACAATCATCTCACACCTAGACCCCATACAGATCACCCCGTTGCTCCTCCTCGCGCATGCTCACATAAGAGTGTCGACAACTCCTAGTGCTCTGTATAGAAAATTGGTGTCACTCTGTCCCCGACTACCAAAGTGTAGTCACACATCACAGCTACTGTAACAGTGACTATACAGTTGTACCCAATACCCGGTGTTAGAGCATGACCCACCGTAGTACAAAGAGTGTAGTGCCCAAGTCCCTCCTCGTGCAGGTGTGAATACCGAATACTGAGACCTCTATTAACCCCCCAGTATCACCTCTCATGAACTCCACGTACCCAAAACCGCACTGGTTAATATTGTTTGACAATATGAAACGCAGCGTGTGAACACACATATCTCTGCTCATAATTCAGCCATCACTCTAGAAAACCCGCCTCCATAGCTAGTGTCTCTCGACAATAAAGTCTAACGATGCTACTCCAAGAGCCGTCCCCAGATCCATGAGTGTGTGCACCATCTCCTACGGAAGCTTGTGGAGTAAGACACTCAGCCACTCTCGAGCGCCTGTAGAGATGGAAGCATCTCTGAGACTGTATCATAGGTAGAGAACCAGAGAGATCTGTCACACATCTACGCATCTATGCTGAATTATAAGTGACGTCGTCTCTTATCCTCTAACATTGCTCTAGATCATGTGTGTGTGTTAATCGCGTCTCGGAACAACATAAGCCGACATCTCCCACTACCACCACAATAAGATCTCTTGTGTCTTCTTATAGACTAGAAATAGACGGACCGCTGTATGATTGCAGAGTAGATGAAGAAGGATATCACAACAATTTTCATACAGCAACACGACCTCAAAAATTGACGTCAATGATATTAAGAAGAGAGATGAAAGATAATTTATGCACGATGCACCAAAATCAAATCCACTCGCCACCGCGTTGAGCTCAAAAGTGCTCTTCCCTGATATCAGTGATGTTAAAACTATGAGAATGGTATCATAGTGAGAGCGCAAGATTATTTCCAGAATCGAAAACGCAACTTATAAATAGATTATGCACAAAAGCACCAAGTACCAATTTAAGCAAAAGCAGCATGTTATATCTATCAAACGCAATCTCATATCACAAATAAACGAAATCAATTAAAACGCAATATTAATTTAACCACGAAAACGCAACCAAGAACTAATTCTCAAAACGCAACATGAATTAAGCCACAAAACGCAACTAAGAACTAATTCTTAAAACGCAACATGAATTAAGCCACAAAACGCAACTAGGAACTAATTCTCAAAACGCAACATGAATTAAGCCACAAAACGCAACTAAGAACTAATTCTCAAAATGCAACATGAATTAAGCCACAAAACGCAACTAGGAACTAATTCTCAAAACGCAACATGAATTAAGCCACAAAACGCAACATGAATTAATTATCAACTCGAAATACGAACCTTGAACACAAACTCAAAACGCAACCAAGAACCTTAAAGGGAAACTACTATTCGAAAATCCTAAATACACTAATGGAGGAGGAGGGGAATCAGTTCAAGCATTAACAAAGCATCTAGCACATAAGTAATCGTAAACCTAGTAATTAAAACACTAACCCGTGATTCGAGGAGGTATTCACACGAGGGTCTACAAACAAAAACACACATTTCAACTATTTTCAGATCACGACGTTAAAGATTAAAGAGTGAGGTCGTGATTAACTACATTGAGAGTGTGTTACCTAAGCGAAGAAACGTACTAGAGATCTCGGCTTAATCAAAACGCAGTCTAGAGGCTTGAGAGAGAAAGTTGAAAAGGTTTGACTAGATATGTTGATTTTGACCAAGTCAAAACGCAACACCAATTATTATACCTAGGTGAAACCTTTCATTATTTGACATAATTGGTCCCTCTCTTTCTTACTTCTAATTATGTAAGGTAAATTACACAAATGGTCCCTTACTTTTCATATTTCTTTAACATTTAGGGACACATAGCAACTAATGGATTGATTAACTTTGGGGAAATGACACAATTGGTCCTTCACATTTATTAAGCCTAGGATACAGTTAGCACATAGCAAATAAGATCCTAACCGAACATTCAATTGACATATTTGAACCATTTTGAGTCAACTCCTAGTTTAACTCCCCCTTAATCCATAACCCCGTTAGTTACCACACCTTTTTGTGTTAAAAAAATGCCTGTTAGATGTCATGAATTTGAAAAACCACTCTCCCCCTCAATCAATGACCCGTTTTCTATTTAAAGAACTGTAGTCGTTGATTGAGTGTCAAATTTATGAAAAACCAAGTCCGATTAATTTTCAAAAGCCGCTTTAAACCACCACGTGAGATCCAAATAATTTTCTGAAGAATCATAGACGGAAAATTATGAGGATGAAAGAAGACTTCTCTTCTTAATCAAGAAATAATGCACTGAAGCGTACATTAGATCGAGGTTGCAAGGATATAAAGTAATCCATGCCCGGGAGAACTTAATCACCCGTTGTTAGGAACAGCCGTCTTTTTGGCGACGTGCTTTCCTCATTTTGAAAAGCGGGTTGCAGTCTGAAATAACTGCAAGCCATTAAGACATGTTTTGAAAGGTTTAAACTTCCGTTCGAGCTTCATTTAAAGACCCGTGTCATTATTGAATGACATTTCTAGGACCGTAAATGTTATCGATAAACGGAAGACATGTCTTGAAGAAAACTATTTTTGGCATTTTCTATTTTCTGATTTTTATGGATTTTTGATGGTTTTATATTTTTGTATTTTTCTTTTTGGGTTTAAGTATGTACATATTTACATAGGATACTTGAAGCCAATCCGTTACTCATCCTGATCATCCTGAAGACTTTTGAGTGTCTCCGGCTTCATACACTTCATGCCAAGCCTTGGGAGAATGAATTCGAATCGTTCTCTGGGCAGCGCCTTAGTGAATATATCCGCCAGTTGATACTCTGTCCTCACGAAATACAACTCAACCACTCCTTTTTCCACTTGTTCTCTGATGAAATGATGTCGGATGTCGATGTGTTTAGACCTGGAGTGCTGAACGTTGTTGCAGCAGAGGGCTATGGCACTCTTGTTGTCACAGTACAGAGGGATGCGATTGTAAGCGAAGCCATAATCTGATAATTGAGACCGCATCCATAGGATTTGGGCACAGCAACCAGACATCGCGATGTATTCAGCCTCTGTAGACGAGATGGACGTGCTAGTTTGCTTCTTTGATGACCAGCTGACTAACTTATCACCAAGGAACTGAGCACTGCCAGATGTACTTCTGCGAGTGTCCTGACAACCTGCATGATCTGCGTCTGCGTATGCTGTTAGTGCCATGGCGGTGTCTTTCGGATACCAAAGACCCATATTGATGGTTCCTTGGAGATACCGAAAGACCCGTTTAACTGCCTCAAGGTGCTTTTTAGTGGGCCTAGATTGATATCTAGCACACATGCACACAGCAAATACAAGGTCAGGTCTACTGGCTGTGAGATACATCAGGGACCCAATCATGCTGCGATACTTGGTCTGGTCAACGGGGATCCCTGAGAGGTCCTCATCCAGTTTTGTTCGCTCCACCATAGGAGTGTCAACAGGGTCACTTTTATGAAGATCAAATTTCTTTAAAATCTCATTTGCATATTTAGATTGATTAATGAAAATGCCTCTAGGATTTTGAGAAATTTGTAAGCCTAAGAAAAATGATATTTGACCCATCATCGACATTTGAAATTTAGAACTCATTTCATTAGAAAAACGGTCACAGTCTTTGGGGTCGGTCGAGGCAAATATGATATCATCAACATATATTTGAACATGAAGAGTGTGTTTGCCTGTTTTGCGAATGAACAAGGTGGGATCGACGACACCCTTGGAGAATCCTTGAGCCAGAAGAAACCTTGACAAAGTGTCATACCATGCCCGAGGAGCCTGTTTTCAACCCGTAAAGTTATTTGGATCTCAAAAACTTAACCCACGTAAACCGAGAATAATCATCGACGATGACCAAGATATAATTCTTCCCATTAATCGTTTGCACACGCATCGGTCCACATAAGTCCATATGAAGGGTGTTGTAGAAACTTCCAAATTGGTGTTTTCTAGTTTTTTGGGTTTGTGGGTATGTGCTTTTTACTCTGTCCTAAATTGACAGCCCCCACTCCCGCGCAGAACAAAGATGATCTTTTCCAAACTTCAAACTAGGTAAGCCCGAGAAGGTGTCTTTTCTTGCAAGATCATTGATAGTACAGAAGTTCAAGTGGTTTAAACGCCGATGCCATAACCATGATTTGTTCTTGGAGGCTTTTGATAGTAAGCAAATCAGGGAGGACTTCATCATGTCTTCAACAGAGATAGTGTATAAATTTGAGCCACGGGACCCTTTAAGTAATTCAACACCATCCGTATCACAAACATAACAAGAATGCTTTCTGAAGGCAACCTCCAAATCTGAATCACAAAATTGACCGACAGAAAATAAATTATGCCCCAGTCCTTCCACATAGTATACCCTGGAGATTACACTATCACCAATGACATAATCTCCATAACCCATAATAGCACCAAAGTGATCATTCCCGAATCTAACTGTCCCGATAAACTTTTTCATGAAATTCATGAGCCTTGAGCGATCCCCCGTCATATGTTTTGAGCAGCCTGAGTCCAAATACCAAAGGACGATTTGTACGACCTGCATTTGAAAACAGACGAAGATGGAGAGTTTGGAAAATTGGATCCCCAATGTTGGTTGGGTTCCGATTGGTTAGCACAAGCAATGGCTGTCGTTTTTATTTATTTTTTTTATTCCTGTAAGTTTTAGTGAACCTGGTTAAAGGGCACTGGTCCACTAGGGTGAATGTTCTTCCTGTGGGTCTCCATTGATAACCAACATTGTTAAGTGTTTTGCCAGTTGGTTTCCAAATTTGTTTGATATGTTTAGGTTTCCACACTTGTGTAACTTGCTTTGGTTTCCAAACTTGTTTGATGTGTTTTGGTTTCTTCCTACTTGTGAAACTGGCTAGGTTTCCAAACTTGCTTAACATGACGCACAACATTTTTAACATTGGGGGAGGCATTCACAGAGTGCAAATAAGTAACCACACACATATCATGATTAGCCGAAAATAAACATTTGTTACATGTGTTGGACAAGAATGAGAATGCGAAATTAATACATACGCTTAGAGCTAATACTAAATCAACACATCGTGGTTCTAAGACTAGATCTAATTATCCTAGAGTGGTCTTCTACTTTCTTCAAGCTGTCACTCTTTGCTGGCGGGATCCTATGTTTCTTGAGTATGCTCCTAGGCTGAGATCCGCTAGCATCAGTGCAACTGCTTACTCTGTAGAAGGAGGCTCTGGAACAATAGACTTCTGAGTGTAACCTTGGCTCACATTTTAGTGTGTATTACACTTGATGTTTGCAATTTGGTCCTCAAAGGTAACTTGCTTTTTTCTGGGGATGGTAGCATGCTTCTTATCTTGTTGATTGAAGACCTTTGGACATGTGCCAAATACATATTCTAAGAGTTCCTGAGAATGCTTAGTGTACCGGGAAGCAAATTCGAGTGATCTATCTAAAGGTCTTTCAGCTTTGGCTTCTTCCACTATGTCGCGAAGTGTATCACACTTTCCTTAAGATGCCTGAGATAAACTAGATGAACTTCCCTATTATTCCTATTGCGAGGGGGAATAGGTTCAACATCTAGAGCATACTTTCCTGGTGCAGTTACTTTTGGTTTAAACTGAGTTGTAGTGACACATGAGACGTATTCTGTATTTGGACTTTAGACTTTCATTTTCACTTTTAAGGGCAGTTGTCTGTTCTGTATGCTTAGCACGCGTAATCTTGATAGAATCATACAATTCCTTGTAATGCTGCTTAATCTTTGCATTTTCTGCCCTAAAAAGTTCGTTTTGTTCTTGAAGACTATTAACCTTCAGTTAATTGTGAGATCTAAAAGTCTCGGCCCCTAAGATCAAGTGGTCGGTCTAGTTCACTACGGGTCTCCTGAAATTGAGAGATTTTTGCATTTTCAGCTTTTGGATGACAATAGTCCTTTTCCTTTGAAGGAAAGCTTTCATTTACTGATCACAAAACGAGTTAAAAATCAGGAGTATCGTTAACGGATGAGATGGTTGTATTCTGAAAACTATCTTTAGGTTTGATACTTTAACTGTGTAAGTTAAGGTGATTTACCTCAAATAGGAAAAACCGGTTTAAAATGATCGTTAAAAGTTATCCGTTACGGAATATCATCACGTAAATTAGAAAGCTCTACTTCAAGTTCCAGACAACGGGTTTTGACAACATGATGAGCCTTTTGCATTTCAGTAAATCTAACTACATTGAGCTCAGAATTTGAGGCAACATAAAACACTTCTTTAAGCAAGCAATCAGCAATTATATATCATGTTTCGATAAGAAGTGTTTTTTTTCCGTTCTATCGCATCATGTATTCCTATCAACAAACTGTCCTGTTCAGCTTCCCACTCATCAAAGGCATCACTCATTTCATTTAACTTCTTTGTTAGAGCCTTTTGAATGCCTCAAAATGTTTCGTTTGTAAGAGTTTTGAAAAATGAAGTGACCCTACCGTGAGGTAACATGTCCCTAGGTTATGTTCAAAACCCCTTGGGCCTTCATGATCCCAGTTGGTGTAATTCTCTTTTTACATGTTTTATCGAAATTCCAAAAACAGTGTCCTAATTGTAAAAATGTGGATTTTCCACTTGAACTTTTGGTTGGAAGCACTCTGGGACAAGTGTTGCAGGTGTATTTTTTTTTTTATTTTTTTTTTTTATTTTTTTTCAGGAGGAATACACAGTCAACGCTTTGATGGGTCTGGTGTTCTGCTCTTTGAGAGCTTCAGCTTTCATCTTAACAATGTCTTGAGACCAAAATAATTATTCTGGGGTCAGTTGTTTCTGTGGTGAAAAAGTCGCAAAAAGTTCTCAGGGGAGTTTCCGAGTAATTTGGGGCGTGTGATATTGACCTTATTATCCACACATGCTTTAGCTTTCATTTTATCATGCATTTTCTTCCTAGAAATTTCAGATTGTTCTAGGGTCTCCTCACAGTCACGTACTACGGCCGGTGCATGATTGGGTGTGACAATTACATGACCACTATACAGGGCAGGCTGAACTTGCCTTGCACGATGTAGACATAGGGGGTTCTTGTAGCCAATGGCTACCTTAATTCAACTTGCATCATAAAAAGACCTAGGTTTACACTATCATGTAACTGTTTGAATAGACCTGGCTTGTTTGATTAGCTAATCCCTATCGACCCTATCTTTAAAGCCTTTATAAACGTCCAAAAAATTTCTTTTTCAAGGAATTTGTTTCTTTCTGATTAAAATCTTTTTTCAAAGATATAAACATCATCTTACCATTAACTTGTTATGTTGGATGGTAATGCAAGTTGCAAATTTAAAAGAATGAAGTTCCTTTTCAAATTTTCTTCCTTAATATTACGGTCACAAATAACTATCCTTAGTTGCTCATCAATCTTTTGTTCCCGTTCAGTTAATTCAAACCTGGCCCGTCTTTCATACAGTTCAACTTGTTCCTTATATGTGGCAAGTTCAGCATTTAACAAATTATTAGCTACTGTATTCCTAGGTGTATGAGAGACAGATCGGACATCAGAATCATGCAAGTCATTATCTATCATCACATATGCATCATTTGGAACCATAGATGCATTATTCTGTACAACCGGTACTGCGTTGTCCTTTACATACTGATCATAAGAAGTCATATTACTATCACTCGTATAATCAGCATGTGAGTCAACAACGTGGTTTGGTCGTACATCGTCGTGCATCTCGTGTTCCTCATGATGATCACAAACAGCATCTTGATAGTGATCATGAGCCTGTACCTCAGATAAGACATCCGAATCATAAGACGGACCGGCTTCATCATAAACTGGATCTGCGGATGATAGATTTGCCATGAATAAGGTTTGTGCCGTAGGAGCATCATCAACATCAGAATCATACGCATCACAGTCATCAGCTTGAAATACATTATCCACATTGAGAGCTAAGTCTTGAACAGGTTGCTCATCCACATCTTCATCAATAGCATTGTCCAGTCCACCAGCTAGGAACAATGACTGCTCTTCATCCAAGATTACCCCATTCTCTTGAGCTTGCATTAGCAACATCTTGTCTTTGAAGTATTCGGAGTTCTGTGGACGCTTGGGTTGAGTGCAGTTTCTCGGCTATGTGTACCTACCCGTTGCAGTTTTATCACTTAACCACCAAGCTGTGACCCGGATTAGCATTCCCCACTCTGTTCTGTGCTCTCCCATAACCAACTGCACCTGCTCCCCGTGCACTGTTACCCTGTCCTCTGTTCTGTCTACCCTGTACATTCTGAACAATCACCCTGCCGTCTTGTACCGTAGCTTGATTCCTTGGGTTTGATGAGGTTCTGAGTTGATTGTTTGTTTGAGGAAGGAAGGTTTTGTATGACTGGGTGAGTAAGGCAAGTGTGTTGGTTAGGTTCTCGATTAGGTTTTCAGTTGGAGAAATTCCCAGATCAGATTGTGAGGTGTCAGCAGAATGTGGTTGATGATATGTGTTGGGTGGATTCGTTGATGACTGAGAATGATACGGTTGATGTGAAACATTGGACATCAAGGCAAGAGGATCAACTGTCTGTTGTGTGAGACGTTCCAACATCATCTTGTTCTCGTTGGCATGTGCCTCATGTTGCTTCAGGTAAGCATATAGTTGATCAAAGTTTGAATCTTTCAATCCTTTGTTAAGTTTCACAGCTGTAACAAATCTTCCCCATTCCGGTAGCATGTTATTCACAAACTTTGAGTTCAGCTGAATTTTTGACATTGTCATCTTGATGTTCCGCATGTCATTGATGAGCTTGGCAAACCGAACATAATAGCTGTGAATGGTTTCGCCTTTGTTCTGACGGAAGTGTTCAAAGTCATCATACAGTTGTGATTCACGGTCTTCCTTTGTTAGTTCCGATCCTTCCAAGAGCATCTTCACATTGTCCCATATGTCTTTAGCATCGGTGTAATGATTAATGAGTGAATAGATATCTTTTGGTAGACCTTGAAGTATGATGTTTGTTGCCCGGATGTCTGCATTATACCTGTCCTTCTCCTCTTGTGACAGTTCCGAATAAACACGAGGTCGTTCAGGACCTAGATTGATTGGACCTTCTGTTCCTTCATCAATGATTCCTCGCGTGGTCCCCATCATACTGAAATGGTCCTTCATCTCATTGACTTTAAGATGTTTTTATCCATTATCCTTACCCGACATATAATCTAATACGTTGTTGCCATGAAACAAAAGTCAGCTTTATCAATCAACAGTGGTCGGGTATCGGAAACCGGCAACATTTTGGATTCCTCTAAAGATTAGCCATAATGATTAACTTTTGATATGATTATTTGATCGAGTCAATGATTAGTATTGTATGTTAACAAGTGATGATGTTGATGATTAGGTGATATGTTGTTTGATTGAGGTTTGGTTTGGTTGAGTTAACGTTAACTTAATGTTGATTGAGGTTTTGTCAAAAACAGTGAAGTTTTGGGTCAAAACGCAATGAAGAATTATCAAAACGCAATGAAGAGTTATCAAAACGCAATGAAACTTCTCAAAACGCAATGAAGAGTCTCTAGTCAAAACGCAATGGAGACTCCTACGGTTCTATCAAAACGCAATGTTGCGATTTGATCAAAACGCAACCAATTAAAAAATTGGGCAGAGTATCCCCTAGTCAAAACGCAACAAAAGTCTTCAAAACGCAACCTGTAGTCAAAACGCAACGACCAAAACGCAGCGTCTAGGTCAAAACGCAATGATCAAGACGCAACGATCAAAACGCAACCTCTAGGTCAAAACGCAGTGATCAAAACGCAATATGCTTCCTTCACCCAAAACGCAACCAAGAATGTCACAGAAGGTCAAAACGCAACGACGAAGATACGAACTTTTTCACCTAAAAACCCTTAAAAATCACCCTTTTGAACGTTTTCACTTGGTTTCTTTTGCACAACTTGGTCCTAGAGAGTTATAACAACTACAAAAACACTAACTTTAACATCACAAACATGAGAATCAAAGAGTGTCAAGAATAAAACCATAAACCTTCTAAAACCACACTTTTGATCTAAACTAACCAAGAAAACGCACACACAATCTAGCTAATCATCCCATGTGCTCTGATACCAATTGTAGTATACAAGAGATCATAACACAAGTAATGGATGATGGGTTGGCTAATTAGTCTTAGAAGAGAAAGTGTTTTTCTAGTGGAGAGAAAGTGCAAAGTAAAATTATTAGCATGAAATGAAACAACCAACCCCTTCCCATGGGTGGGAAGGGGTATATATACAAGTGATTCTTTCTAACTCCGAGCTATGCTATACTAATGATACACGGGTGATTATGAGATATGGCAAATGGATGTTAAAACAGCCTTCTTAAATGGTTATCTTGATGAAGACATTTATATGGTACAACCTGAAGGTTTTGTTGATCCTAATCATCCCAGAAAAGTATGCAAGCTTCAAAGATCCATTTATGGTCTTAAGCAAGCATCAAGAAGCTGGAATAAAAGATTTGATGAGGAAATCAAAAGGTTTGGATTTGCTCAAAATCTTGATGAGCCATGTGTATATCAAAAGGCTAGTGGGAGTAATGTTACATTCCTCATCTTATATGTTGATGACATAATCATCATGGGAAATCACATTCCAAGTTTACAAAGTGTAAAAGATTATCTTGGAAAGTGTTTTTCTATGAAGGATTTAGGGGAAGCAGCATTTATTCTTGGAATCAAAATCTATAGAGATAGATCGAAGCGATTAATTGGACTTAGTCAAAATGCTTACATGGATAAGATCTTAAAGAGATATAAGATGGATAATTCCAAACGTGGTACCATTCCCATGCAAGAAAGACTTGACTTGAACAAATCACAAGGTGCTCAAACGCCTAAAGAGGTGAATCGCATGAAAAATGTACCTTATGCTTCGGCAGTAGGATCCATTATGTATGCGGTTAGATGCACTAGACCTGATGTTGCGTTCGCACAAAATTTAACAAGCCGATTTCAACAGAATCCAGGTGAACTTCACTGGACTGCTGTGAAAAATATTCTTAAGTATTTAAGAAATACTAAAGATATATTTTTGGTTTATGGTGGAAATCCTGAAACTGAACTTCGAGTTGATTGCTATTGCAATGCTGGATTTGAGACCGATATAGATGATATGAAATCTCTGACAGGATACATCTCGTTTTGAACGGAAGCGCCCTAGTAAAGTACTACTGAAAGCCTACTACATAAGCTGAATTACATAGCTGCTTAAGAAGCAGAGATGGAAGCTGTTTGGATTAGGAAGTTTATTTCAAGGTTTGGTATAGTACCAACAATAAACGAACTAATTAAGATGTTTTGCGACAATTCAGCCGCACTTCTTATCACCAACGAACCGGGGGTTCAGATGGGCGCCAGACACTACCATAGAAGTAACCTTCTTAAAGTTCACACAGATGACAATCTAGCATATTCTTTTACGAAGGCTTTACTGAAAAGAAAGCTTACTCAACATGCTAAGAGCATGAGACTTCGTTTAGCTTGTAGTTTCATGTAGATCTGTGTTTAGTATTTGGATAAGGGATGTTTGAATAATTTTATTTTATGATAATGATACGTTGGTATTTTGTTATTTTATATTATAAAATTGTGTCCCATATTTGCATGTTTAAATCCATGAATAATAAATGTTATTATTCTAAATTAATCCGTTGTCGATTAACAATATGGGAATATTGTTAAACTAAGACAATTCTGAGTGATTGGTGATATTAGAGATATTAAGGATGAGTCCACCAAACTCACATGATATTAATAAAATGAATATTGGATTTCCCCGCCACAAGAATTTTGCTTTATGGATCGACGTCATCAAGTGAATCTTGTACGTGATTTTATTTACATAAATCCTTAGACTTGAGACGCAAGTAGATTTGGCATATGTGGATATTCCTTCTTGATATAGTTTAAGTTGTCCTGAATAAGGTAACTAATAAGGGCTCTGTCAGAATGGTTTATGCCACATGATGACTAGACACTTGTAGTCAATATAGAATTTGTTCCTTCAAATTATTGAAGAAGATACCACTGGGCCCCTCGTAAGGTTAATCAGATGTATGTGTGGCCGCACCCAAAACTCAGGAAGATATGTCTCAATGATTTTTGGTAATCTTGATTAATCATATATACGAGAAACAGAATCGTTAAATTAGAATGACATTGATCCATATCCAATTTAACAACGGTATCAGAAACAAAGGGATTGTAAATTCATAAATCATTTGTTCATGCCCTGTGAAACCATACTCGAATATTTCGGGAGCATTGGCGTGTTGCTAGACGCTTACCAATGTTATTGTATTATTTACATGTCCAAGTGGGAGCTGTTGGAATATGTCCATCATAAATAATATATGTCCGAATTATTTATTCGAGCCTAAGGGGACGCACACGTTAATACGTAAACAATGTTTAAATAGTGTTTTAAGTAAACGATAAATAAATATATTAGTTATATGTTTAATAGTTAAACATTAAGGACTAATATGCAAAACGGGAAAAAGGAAAGTGAGGGTTTGCCCCCTTTTCCCTTTGGTCGGCCGAACCCACAACCCAAGAGGGTTTGGGCTTGCTTGCTTGTTCTCCAAGATTGTGTAGGCTATATAAGGAGGACTTGAGGTTCATTATTGGATATGTGTTTTGTGAAAAATCCCTAAAACCTCTCCCCTCTCTCCCTCCTTGTGTTCGACCGAAACCAACACCCCTAAGGGTTTGGTTTTCTCCCTTCTAGCGATCGGCCAAAAACAAACAACCCTTAAGGGTGTGTTTGTTCGATCGTGTATCACCACAAGGTGGTTTTGCTCACGTGTTGATTTGATTCAAGTGTCGTGGTGTTCGTTTGCTAAAACACTACTAGTACTAGCATACTTCATTGTTTGCTAAGAACGTATTGTGTGTGGAAGCTTAGAGAGATCTTACTTTAGATCTTGGAGGTTTTGCGTGTGGTTATTATACATACGCGTATATAGAAGACGGAGTTAACGGTTACCTTTAAACGGTGTATCGTTTCATGCTAAAAGGTATACATCTTCTATCCTTGTTAATTAATGTGTTCTACATGTGATCTTTAATTCCGCTGCGTACTCGTGTTAATTAATTAGGTTAACTAGATTATAAAACCCAACAATAACAAGTTTAAAGGATACGCAACTTATGTTGTTTTCATGCCCAAGAAGTCTTATAGCAGCAAAGCTAAGTATGGTCAACCAGGATACACTGTGAACAACTTTGATAACACTTTTTTGGACGATGTCCTTATGCGCCCTTTGCATATTATTAGAGAAATCATGTTAATGAATGTTGGATCACATGTGACATGGTTGCATTATTAATAATCAAGCTTCAATCAAGCTTATGTTTCTTAATCCGGCACATCTTCAATCAAGCTTATGTTTAGAAGACCGTGGCTTGCCGTGACTCGTACACGCAAAACATTACTTATACAAAAAAATAAATCATTTTTCCTTTTACCTTATCGTCAAGAGTACGTAAACTTTAATTTGTCTTTTGTTTTATGGGGTTTGATTTTACATGCATTGTTTAAAAGGCATTAAAATTTGTGTAGGGGTCATTGGAGGTTATTTATTATTGACGGTTCCACGAAAAAGGGATACATCTTGGATTCATATAATAAAGACGTGAAAAAGAAAAGACCCCTGGTGATTTCGTGGTGGTAAATGTGTTGAACGAGTAAGATTTTCTAATACTGACATTCAATTCACATTTTGGAGCTTCATTTCTTTTAACTCCAACACATGTTTTCTTAGGGCATGTCAAGTGAATTAAGATTGGACTTTCCCTAAGGTAAATTATTTATACCGATATAAACCACCATGTATATTTGTATTTTTTTTATATGTGAAATGTATGCTTGTTTTTTATATTGCACTTAGCCAGCAGAAAGAAACTTAGGAATGCGGTTACTAAATGTCATAAATGGATTCTCGACTTTTTATGATCATACAACACAAGTTTCCTCATAATGTAAGTATCGTTGTTTGTTTATCGAAATAGATCATCTCTTTGTTAAAATAATTAACTCTTTTTTTCTTACTAATAGTTTTCTACATACTTCTCGACGACAAAGCCAATGCCCATGGCATTATTGAACATGATGGCAGATTGTACGAGCAAAGCTTTTTATGAACATCACTGCCAACCATGCAAAGAAAGCATTTAGGGATATATTTTGTGTTAGGATGTAGTTTTTGTGTTTTGAAAAATGATATATGTATGTCTTAGTTAATTAGTTTTTGAAAGTTTGGTTGTAATGGATGGATTTGGATAATTAACTTTTAAACTATGTTTAGCTGTAATACATGAATTGGTATGGTGGAATGTAAGTTAAATTTGATGTTTATAAGCCCTTTGCTTTGGTTGAAATGGTTCTAGAGCAAAATTAGTTACGAGTCGTTGCAGAAGTAGAACGGCATATTTGGGTAGTTGCGGGAATGGGTCAGTGCAGAAAATTGGTTGTTGCAGATTTATGCAGAAATGGGTTGTTGCTGCAGAAACTGTTTTGGTGGGAATGGGTAATCGAGATTTTTTTTTCGTGGGTAATATTCTTGGAACATTTACTATAAAAGTGTTTGTAATTATCAATTGTTTTTGGAACACTTTAAGTGAAAGGAAAATGAAATGTATGCCTAAAACTAAGACCTAAAATTAGAACTAAAGTTGTGATTGGTGGATTTTAAAAGTTAATTGGTGAATAATGATGAGAGAGAAAATGTTTAGGACACTTGGCATGAATTGTATAGAGTAAGTCTATTGTTAGACTTTGTTAGTAGGCTTATTTATCACTACTCTAAGTGAAAAAGTGTTCCAACAGATTGTATGTTTGGCTCTTTTATGAATTACTTTTGGAACGCTTAATTTAGAGAGAAAGAGTTCCAAAAAAATGCATACTTAGGAACGCTTATTAGACCGCTCCAAAAAGTTTTCATTTTTTTAGAACACTCACATAAGGAACGGTTCATAAAACGTTCCAATAAACCCTTTTAAACGTTCCAAAAATTGTTTTGTGTAATAGTGATTCCACCAGTAAACCAAGTTGGATGGAAGGAAAGAATAATGTTATGTTTTCATTCAACGATTTCGCCAACATTGAGGTGAAGGAGTGTGGCGCAAGAATTATTTGTGAACAAGATATACAAGAAACAAGTTTAAAGATGACGCAAGGCCTCCTACCTCCAACACAAGACGCTGGTCTCTTCCACCTGAGTCAAGAGTGGAGCTCTGCAAACATTGACAATGAGCCTCCACATTGTACTAGACACAATGTGTGGTCTGCACATTAAGAGATCATATTCTTGTTATGTAATTTAAGACACTATTTATTTATCGTATACTGTACACTAATGAATATATGATGCTTTATCAACAGAATTGACAGTAATAAAACAAAATAATGTGGATGCCTAGATCACGGTTATTTCCTAATATTATCACATTGAATCTAGCTCTAGCATGGCGCTGGGATAGCTTGAACTGCGCGCATAGTGATGTCAAAATGTGCCATCAGAAGCCATCCCCTCTACGAAGCTGTTGCTCATGGTGAAATCCATAATTGACTCTCCACATAGTACCCTTCACTTTACTAGAATGTACTTCAAGAAAATAAACTTCGAGCATCTCAAGAATTTCCCTTCGAAAATCACATTGTTTCAGCACGTACAGATGTGTCACTATATACCTGACAAGCTATTTTTGTTATTAGCATCAGATGAATGTGAAAAGTTAATTATCTATTGCCTTTACAAAAAGGAATTATTGCATATTTTTGCCTTATTTATATCCCAACTAATAATATTCATGTTATGATAATGGTAGTTATATGAAGCACCTCATAATATTATATATGTAAAATTGAATTTTTCAACGGTCATGTTTTTTTAAGAGACAAAATATGTGAATGTCGGTTTGGTTGAATTCGACTAATCCAATTCGCAAAGCAAAACCTTTTTTGGTTATAAAACTAAATTATAAATCCCAACAACCTATAAACTGGCATGCATGCGCGCGCTAACATTATTTATTTACTAATGGGAAATATAATTCGAAAAACACAATAACAAAACCCCAATCAAGATCAAAGCGAACAACAACTAGAACAAGAACAAGAAGAAACCTTCACTTGTGAGATTTGCATCGAACCCATAATGCTCCCCAACAGTAAATTCAAGAATAGCCAGTGGCGGAGCTAGCCGGGAAACCAAGGTGGTTCCCAATTTTATTAAGCGAAAAAAAATCGATTGGTCAGTTAGTCAATCGATATGTACGTGTCATGTCGGGTCAAGTCGAGTCAAGTCTCAACGAGTCCATTTCAAAATTATTTTACTATGAATTTAAAAAACCATACAATCCATGTGCAACACTAACTACAAAATCCTTACAATCGAAAAATAACAAAACATATATACTTGAATTAGTAGTACTATTTTAACCATAAAAAAACAAATATAATATACATCTTGACGTGACGTTGAATAAACAAAAGCCTAGGACTCTATAGCCCCACAACTTTTGACCGCAATTTAAGTAATTTTATTTTACTTTTAATACTATATTTCTCATCTTCTTCTTTCCCAAGCTGCTGCAAAAATGTCCAACTCATTTCCGGCTCATTTTATTTCGTTCTTTCTCCATTTTCTTTTCTTCCAAACGAGTCTAAGGTGGTTCCTTATATATTTTCAAGATAGGTCTACAAAAAATTTAATTTTTTTTTTAGAAATCGCACTTTTTAAAATCTTAATTTTTTGAGTTAACTACATTTTTGGTCCTTATGATTTACCGGGTTTAACGGTTTTAATCAATAATTTAAAATGTAACGGATCTAGTTCGTTTTTGATCGACCCGTAACACCTTTGGTCCAAACGCTAGTTTGACTGTCAAATGTGAAGGCAAAATATTTAATTAACGCTTTAAATAAAAGCCTGATACATAAAGGCACAAATCTATAAATCAATATAATATTTTCCTTGAAATTTTTAAACAATAAAAGCAAATGTAATTTCTTAAATTAACTTATTAAAAAAAAAAAAAAAAAAAATAAAACATCTATAATATGCTCATCCCTAAAACAAATACACTCATTTTTGGAGTCACCATTCTTTTTTCTTTCTATACTTCCATCACAATAGATTAACAAACACAATAATAATCATCATCATCATGAAATCACCATCAAAAATCGTGACAACCTAACAACCACCGTCGCTCATAAATCATTATAATATTTTCCAGAGGATCATCAATTTCAAAACTTGTTTATATGTGCCCTGTCGACCCATCACATCCACCAAAGATGAGGTGTGTGGGGTGTTGGGTATCAACATCCGTCACCACAGATGCGAGTCTTTTGCTAAATAAGAAAGTGTCTTTTAGAAGATCTTGATTTGTTTGATGTATGAAAATGAAGGTAAAGATGAGGTTATCTTGATTTGGGTAAAGAAGGTAACGATGATAAAATAGGTGTTAGGTTTGTGTTTATGTACTTCTGTGTGTCACTGATTCAGTGAAGAAATATAAATCACATATCTGGGTGTTTTAGATTTTGTTATAATCTGTGAAAATGAAATGTTCAGTGGTGGTGGTGACTAGATCTCGACATAGTGGTGGTGGCAGTTTTGTGGGTTTTGATTTGTTTTGAAGAAAGAGTTATAAAGATGATATGAAGTTCTTGTGTAAAGGAAGAAAATGGAAGACGTTGTTCCAACTCAATATTTATGTCTTATAATAAGTTTTTGTGTATTAATCATTGATTGGTTTTAACTCAGATCATAGCCATTTAGATGTGTTGTGGATGGTTGAATCATTTTTTGTGTTTTTAACTGGATAATTCAGATCATAGCCATTTTAGTCATTTCATGTGTTTTTAACAAGTCAAACTAATGGTCAACGAAAAATAGACCAAAAGTGTTACGGGTCGGAAAAAAACGGACTGAATCCGTTACATTTTAAACTATTGGACCAAAACTGTTGAACCCGGTAAACCATACGGATCAAAAATGTAGTTAACTCTAATTTTTTTAAAAAATTTAGATCTTTTCGTACTTTTTAAATTATTTTTTTTTCAACTTTAAAAAAAATTGTTAAATTTTAAAAGTACGAAAAAATTAAATTTATTTTAAAAAAATTAAGATTTTATAAAGTACGAAATTTTAAAAAATATTTTTTTTAAATCCGTACTTTTTAAAAAATTATGATTTAAAAATAATATTTTTTGTTAAAGTACTTTTTAAAAATTTAAGATTAAAAAAAATTATAATTGTAAATATGTTAAAGAAGACAAGGGTAATATAGTCATTTTATGGTAATATTGGTGATATCGAACAAAATTTGAATGTACGTGGGTGTAGTGAGTACGAAAAAAGTAAGTTGGTCATTACGGTACAAATGAGAAAGTATGTTGGTAATAAATAGATTTTACCCTAGAATATTTTTGCCAGCGTGGAACGTGTATGCCAGCGTGTCAGTAACAAGTTGTGATATTGGTGATGTCAAACAAAATTTGAAAGTAAATTGGTGTAATGTGTACAAAAAAAAGTAAGTTGGTCATTACGGTACAAATGGAAAAGTAAGTTGGTAATAAACGGCCTTTACCCAAACATATATACTTGAATTAGTAGTACTATTTTAACCATAAAAAAACAAATATAATATACATCTTGACGTGACGTTGAATAAACAAAAGCCTAGGACTCTATAGCCCCACAACTTTTGACCGCAATTTAAGTAATTTTATTTTACTTTTAATACTATATTTCTCATCTTCTTCTTTCCCAAGCTGCTGCAAAAATGTCCAACTCATTTCCGGCTCATTTTATTTCGTTCTTTCTCCATTTTCTTTTCTTCCAAACGAGTCTAAGGTGGTTCCTTATATATTTTCAAGATAGGTCTCAATTTATTTTATACATCGATTCTAAATGAGCTCGGTGTCTAAGGTGGTTCCCGCACCACCTACAATGGCTGTAGCTCCGCCACTGAGAATAGTAATATATGCATTTACCCGTTTTGTACGAATTGTATGATCAGATACATTCAACAAAAACGTTAAATCTCCTGCTATAACATGCGATCATTCTCTTGAACCCTTATCATGTCGCCCTAAATACAGAGCCATCTTTGAGGGTGTGTAAGGTGGACCCATCAGGGCCAGAATTTTAAAAGGCCCCAGAATTTTCTCGTTAACGATTACATGCATGCCACACATATTTGTTTAGATAACTTAAATGAGTAACATGTTGTTTAGATAACTAATTACATTATATCTCATAAATGATGACACGCTATATATTACATTCCTTCTCGAAAGGCTTGAATATTCCGTTTCTAATGAATTCTATCAATAACATTCCGTTTCGAATCCTGTTTCTAAATCCATAGATACCTAACTGATTTTACCATTTCTTAAATTTCTAGAACACATTGTTTCACGAGTGTAATGATACACGTAGGTTGAATACATGTGAGTGTCCTTATAGCAAGAAACTGTTTTGTTTCAAGTGTAACGTAGCTTAGCATGCTGGTTTTTCTTGTGAAGATGCTCAGGAGACGAGAGATGAAAATAATGTCGCTTTTGGTGTTGTTTGTGAGAGTAAAGGGTGGAAGAGAACGGTAGGCATTTTGTTGAGCGTAATGGTGGTTGCCCGTTCATCATATGCGAGTATTTTCTGATTTTGTTTACGTATTGATTATTATGCCCCCGTCCCAAAATAAGTGTCACTTTTTGAAGTATTTTTTTTATCTTTTATTTTAATTTTATATACTACTTGATGAAAATTTTATCAATGAAAATACATGTAAAACTTAATTCATTCATATATTTTGCATAAAATATTATACACCACAAACAAAAATATTTAAGGTTGAAGTTGAAAAAAAGACTTAATAGTACAATTATTTTAGGACACGTGGGAGTAGTTAATTTTAATCTCGTTCATTTTTTTTCAATCTATTAGGCTTATGTACAACGGGAATGGATCTAGTGAGAAGAGTTTTTCAAATGAGAAAAGTGAGTAAAAATTATAGCCAAATATTTTTATGCATGCATCCAAAACTTGTGGTTATTGTTTTTTTTTTCAAATCTTTTCATCTTAATTATATTTTTCATTTGATTCTAACTTTATGTACAACATGATCAATTTTTATACCTTAAGGCTTAAACTCTCAAATCAAACACAATTTTGAGGTGTTTCTTATTAAGTTTGTGTGATTTAATTTATCCAACAACATATATTGGCCAATCACTAACATCACAATATCCGTCTAACTTTAAAGATTCTCTAAACAAGATTTTTTATTCATAACAATTATTAATATTTTACAATCAATTATTCCCATAACATTTGTAATGACATTGACAATAGTCCATATCCAGTGTAATGTCGTCTACAAGAAGGCACTCTGCACTCATATAATCTTCTCCATGCAATTTCATGCAATAACTAACACAATTGTCATGTTCACAATTCACTGGTTCATAATATTTTTCATCATGGCAATATGCCACCACGTTGCGCGACTCCATACCTGAGATTTACATCATCCAACAGTTATATGATAAAATATTACGTGACATCAGGAGAAATAGATAAAACATAATGAAAATTAGACCTTTTCATGTTGAACGATTATAATTATCTTATAACAACATATTAACTAATACCACTATATGAAAAAGTAGGACGGGCGAGAAAGATTTTGGCGAGGATAAGACACTAAACGACTAGAAAAATCCTGGTTTTAGACTTTGATTTTGTTTAAAAGGTAAGAAAATTTAACCAAACGTATTCGCGAAGGTTGACTATTGTTGAAACTTTTTTACCATTTTGTACACTATATTCATTTCCTTCTCATATAAGTCATAACAAAGAAAAATGAATTTGATTTTTACCTTTGATGATCATGAGAAAGACAAGAAGTGTTGAGACAATCAAATTCATTTTCATGTTTGATTTGTTTATGTGTTGTGGATATATTGATTGCCTAACGTTTTGAAATATCTATATATAAGAGAAGAGACTAACTATATCACTACAACAAAAGCCCCTTTCCCCAGCGCGTTTGTCGCTGGGGAAACGTCGCTAAACGACAAAATACTCCGACGTGGCATTTTTTCTCGTTGAATCTTTAGTCAAACGTTATTGAAACGTTTCCCCCAGCGACATGTCGCTGGGGAAGATTTTCATGAAATTTAATAAAAAATTTCAGCGAAAATCTAAGCGGGAAATTATCCCGCCAGTCTTTCCCCAGCGACATGTCGCTGGGGATACTTTTGTTCATAGTTTAGTGCGTAATTAGTCCATAATTGTTGTAGCGTTTGAATTGTACAACTTTCCCCAGCGACATGTCGCTGGGGAAACTTAACAGGCTTATTTATTAGGCTGGCCCGTTTATAAGTTAACATATTTTCGGGTTTGGGCTTAGTTTCCCCAGCGACATGTCGCTGGGGATGTTCGTTTGACTTTATAGGTTCAATGTATGAGTTGGATCATAGTGATCATGTTTCGACTTCTGTTATGATTCGTAACATACCCAATGGTACGCATCCCCTTTGTTGTCAAACATGACATAGACCCGTCTCTTGGGTGGGTGAAACCACACCGGCAAATATCTTTTCGATGGGCTCCAGCAATCTTCAAATGCGCGCGGTATTTTGGCTTCTGAAGGAAGTTATCTACCTATAGTTTTTAAGAAATGATGTTCACTAAAGAAATCCGTTGAACATCTAATGTATAACCGTAACATATCATAAGATGGGCTTTGAAATATGGAAATATGCGTGTTAGCTTCTAATCAATCAACTAGTCATACATTGAACCTTTAATGTGTAACCCTAGCTCATACATTGAACCTCTAATGTGTAACCCTACCTTATGTTACGAATCATAACCGAATCGAAAACATGATCACTAGGATCCAACTACAAATATTATCTCCGATGATGTTGTTTCTTAATAAACAACCTTTTGCACCTCGTTAAAACGTGGTTTGTCTTAGGTTTTACGATTAGGTACAACACGGTTTCTTGGTCCAGTTGCTACCGGAAAGTGTACGGACCCACTTGTTGAACCTATATTGCTCATATCGTCCCTTGACTTACATTGCTTTTAATTTATTTTCATCATTAAACCTAGCTCATTACGGTTGAATCTAAATGTTGAACCCTAACTCATACATTAATCCTATAATGTTGGACCCTAAACTCATACATGAACCTAAATGTTGAACCTAGCTGTACGGTTGAACCTATTATGTTGTAACCTAACTCATACATTGAACCTATAATGTTAGGTTCAAAATTGTAGGTTCAATGTATGAGTTAGGGTTCATATTATAGGGTTCATTGTATGAGTTAGGGTTCAACATTATAGGTTCAATGATGAGTTCAGGGTTCAAATTATAGGTTCAATGTTATGAGTTAAGGTTCAAAATTATGGTTTAATGTATGGAGTTTGGATCATAGTGAGCATGTTTCGACTTTGTTATGCTTCGTAACATACCCATGGTACGCCTCCCCTTTGTTGTCAAACATGACTGAGACCTTTCTTGGGTGGGTCGAACCACCGGCAATACTCTTTCGATGGGCTAAATAATCTTCAATATTGCGCGCGGTATTTTGGTCTTTGAAGGAGTTATTACCTATAGTTTATGAAATGATGTTACTAAAGAAATCCGTTGAACATCCTAATGTAACCCGTTACATATCTAAAGATGGGCTTTGAAATATGGAAATATGCGTGTTAGCTTCTAATCAATCAACTAGTCATACGTTGAACCTCTAATGTGTAACCCTAGCTCATACATTGAACCTCTAATGTGTAACCCTACCTTATGTTACGAATCATAACCGAAGTCGAAACATGATCACTAGGATCCAACTTCAATATTATCTCACGATGATGTTGTTTCTTAATAAACAACCTTTTTGCACCCTCGTTAAAACGTGGTTTGTCCTTAGGTTTACGATTAGGTACAACACGGTTTCTTGGTCCAGTTGCTACCGGAAAGTGTACGGACCACTTGTTGAACCTATAATGTGTAACCCTACCTTATACGTTGAACCTTTAATGTGTAACCCTAACTCGTACGGTGAACCGAGAAAACCAAACCGACTGAACCGGATGACTCGATCCGAATGAACCGAGAAACCATATCATTATATAAACAATAATAAAAAAAATTAGTTATTATTTATAAGATACATAATTATAAAAAACTTATTAGTATTTATATTTATAAATGTATACAATTTAACATAATTTTTAATAAGATAACACTTTCCCCAGCGACATGTCGCTGGGGAAAATATTTCAATCGATGGGGAAGTTTTTCGTTTAGCCCTCCATAATTTTTCAATAACGCGCCATTTTCGCAAAACGACAAAATGAAAAGTTTCCCCAGCGACATGTCGCTGGGGAAAGTTTTTGTTACTAAAAATTAATTTAATCGTTGACAAAGTCAAAGTTATTAATTGTTTCCCCCAGCGACATGTCGCTGGGGATTGTCGCTGGGGAAAAAACCTTATCATAAACAGGTCTGCTCTTCTCACAGACGACCAAAACCGATTAAAACACAAAAAAACATCTCTTTGACGATTTTATCATCAAAAAAACCACCACCACACACCACTCATCGCTACCATCACCACCACCACGGCATAACCCACCACACACGAGCACCCCTCATCTAAAAGTTTAATTCTTTTTCTCTTAATCCTCTAAAATATTAATTCTTGGTATTTGTGGAGTAGCGTGACGACAGCGGGGATTTTTTTTTGGCGGGGCAGCGGGGTTTTTGGCGGGGCAGTTGGCGGATTTTGGCGGGGCAGCGGGGTTTTTGGCGGGGCAGCGGGTTTAATAAGGTGTGCTTTTTTTTATCCTTTAGGTATCCCCAGCGACATGTCGTTGGGGATTGTAAAAACTTATTAATTTTTGTTTAACCATAATTTTTGTTGGCGGGGCAGCGGGTTTAATAACGTTGGGGATTGTAAAAACTTTTTTTTTTATCCTTTATGATTGTTTTAGGATTTTAGAGATTAAATTCGGAAAATCCCCGTTTGAATTTGATCATCCTATAGAAAACCCGTCCGAAATTAATTTATTAGAAATTAATTTCGGAAAGTCCCTAGTTGGCCACAGAAGATTCTTAAGGAAGCCCCATAAATGGAGGAGTTCACGTGAATTCAATGGCGATACTGATCACAGAGA
>BQNB010040617.1:0-47286 GCA_026074375.1 Tanacetum coccineum
TGTTGACTATCCCAAAGACGTGGGGAGAGGATGGAGATGATGATGACGGCGATTCACACGGGGATGACGCCGATGATGAGGATGAGGATGAAGCGGATGAAGATGAGGAGGAGGAGGAGGAGCACTTAGCTCTGGCCGACTCTACTATTATTGTACCTACTGTTGAGCTTGTTTCCCCACCTGAGGGAATAGAGCCTGTTACACCACCACCCTCCACTAACATTACTACCACTAGAGCTAGGATTACTGTCTGGCTTTAGGCTTCCATATCTCTTCCACCAGAGGCAAAGGTTAAGAGACTTCTAGTCATGCTTACTCCACCACCATCACCACTTATCTCACTATCACCACCCTCTGCAGGGGAGCGCCTTGCTAGGTACACGACCCCATCTGCACATCCATCACCACCACCTATGCTATCACTATTACTACTATCATCTAGGTGTCCAACCCAAATCCAGACACTTAGGATAGCCTCCACTCAGGCCCTTGTTGATGCGGTTATTGCCACTTTACCATCACCTCCACTACCACCACTACCACCATCTCTATACATACCACCACATGTTGACCATAGGGATGATATTCCCGAGTGTGAGCGGCCACCTCGTAAGAGGTCATGTTTGTTTGCTCTAGGCTCTAGGTATGAGGTCGAGGAGAGTTCTACTGCTAGACCTACCAGAGGTCGAGAGGTTGACTATGGGTTTGTCAGCACCTTAGATGCTGAAGAGAGACGACGAGGGATTAGAGAGGTTGGGTATGGTATTTGGGTTACTTGGGTAAATCTGGCAGAGGCAGTCCCTGAGATAGAACCTATGACCGTGGGAGATGTCAATACTAGGGTTACAGAGCCTGTTGAGCTCCATGAGCATGATACGCAGGACTTATATGCTCTACTAGAGGATGCTCAGGATAGTAGGACTCGCATATCACAACGAGTCGCTATGGACTCATAGCGGGTCGACTCACTTATGGAGGATAGGATAGCTCATCAGGAGATAGTATTGATTGTAGAGGAGGAGGCCTATGCTTCTCGAGAGGCTTGGGCTCATTCGGTAGGATTGAGTCAGGCAGTTCATTATGAGCTTCAGACCTACCGTGAGAAGGTGTATGCACACGAGTCCTAGATTTAGGCACATCAGACATAGCTACAGCTGCAGGGTACTGTTATTCAGACCCATCACCAGGTACATGAGACTCGCTCCCAGATGCAGCAGACTGAGATGGCAGTGCTACGAGAGACTGACTGTAGACGTAAGGCATAATTGGTAGAGATTCTTCGAGTGATAAGAGACATGAGATGAGAGATAGGTGACATGGAGGCCGAGTTGTTAGCACTGCGAGAGCAGCAGAGGAGAGCTAGACAACCAGGACTAGATGTTAGAGTTCCAGATCACCAGGATGCTTCTAGAGATGCGAATAGTCACATCTAGTGGTTTATGTCATTTTACTTCGCTAGACAGTTGTTTCCAGCATGTTAAATTAGGTTCTCCCGCGAGCATAGCCGTAGAGCTTGTATTGTATTTTGTACCGAAAACTATTTCTGTAAATTTTCCAAGTTATGAATGAAATATGTGTTTATATTGTACTATACAACTCTCTTGTGTTGTTGTCTCATATGTAAATTATTGTATATCAATGTCGACCTCCACATTTTTATCTCTTGTTTTAGAACAATCAGACACCATTGACAAACGAGGACCAATACCCCACCTAAACAACCAAACCGCAAACAACGTGACGCCAGAATTCGTCAGATATGAATTGAATCTAAGCTCTCTGCAAAACTCCACCAATGGAGACGGACCGCCACAGTTTACACAGGATAACCGAAGGAATTGCAAACACACTCCCTTGTTCTATGCTGACTAATGAAATGTCCAACTTTTGAACTTCAAAAGGAAATGAAAAGGGTTCGGTTTAATACCCTGAATTGAAAAGATGGAATCAATGTTCATTAATAGTGGTTGTGCTAATAGAAAATCAGTTTAAGTTGCCCCTGCTACTCTGTAGGGCTGCTTGACTTGGTGGAATAGTCAATAAGAACCTTAGTCCCCTGATGCAAACTCAATGACTTAGAAGCACTCAAGAAGAAATATGACGAACGAGTATTGTCCGCAGGGTAAAAATCCAAGAACTAAAATCATTGTTGGAACCGAAAGTCAAAGGAATGATGTTCTAACATACCACTGAACATTTCCAAGAGCTAACCCGTGATATGTACCAAATTGTTGCTAAAAGAATCTGAAAGGTGACAAGTACATTAGTACTCCCCTAAATCATTTATGGAAATGTGAAGTTTCTCAGACCTGAACGTTGGATAAAAACTATTAGTTGGCCAACGACTTGATAATCGAAACTTCCGCACTATTGTGAACAGGCAACTACACAAAAGGAAGGCTGATGATTCAACCAGAAATAACCATGCCCATCAACAATAACCTTCAAGAGAGAGAATTGTCCACCAAGGTCCTAACAATATGTGCTCTGAAAAAAATGCGTAGGTGATCTTTGCCGAAGTGCACCAATTGCCATTTTCATCACAATGGCCTGTGTACTTAGAAATGCCACAAATGTAACAAGGTATGCACTTTCCCCAACTGCGTGGTTTCCTGCAACACTAATGATGCTATACTCTAAGGACAATAGGGCAGTTCCCAGGAATGGTTGTTTTTGAATGTAATGAGCTCCAGGACATTTCAAGAAGAGATTGTCCAAAATTGAAGAAGAAGATGGAGAAGGGAATGCCCAAGCTGGGATAAACCAGTGGAAAATGCAGAGAAGAATGTAGAAAAAAAATACTGAATGCAATCGAGTACCCGAACCTCCAATGTCGTCATGGGTATTTCCTCTAAATATCGCATATACATCTATCTTATTTGACTACTGGTGCCTAGATAGAAGTTTTATATATACTGCATTTAGTCCCTGATGACATCGCCCAAACTCTATAGAAAATAGTATGAAGTCAAATCAGCTGACGGGAAAAAGTCAGGATAGACCGCACTATTAATGGGTTGCACGTTAAATTTATCTTAAAACATCCGTTCAAATCATAGATCTATGCCATAGAACTGTATTTCGTCTTTTATCGGCATGGATTGGTAAGAATGTTTCATGCCGTGATCGTTGTGTGATGATAAACTTGTCGAATTCCCTATGGAATGAAAAACCTTGATTTGTGGTAACGAAAGCAACAACGGCAGAGAATCTTGATTGACCATTATCTCATGTTCAAAGGCTCAAGAGTACATGGCGAAAGGATGTCAGATCTTTTTAGCACATATATCCGCCAAGAAGGAAGAGGACAAGTCGAAAGGAAAGCAACTTAAGGACGTACCAATCATTCAAGATTTTTCGAAAGTGTTTCCCGAGGACTTGCCGGGTCTTCCTCCAGCTCGACCGGTGGAATTCCAGATCGACTTAATTCCAGGAGCCGCACCCGTAGCTCGAGCACCGTATCGATTGGAACCATCCGAAATGAAGGAATTGTCAGAACAACTACAAGAGCTTTCTGACAATGGCTTCATATGACCTAGTTCCTCACCTTGGGGAGCCCAGTCTTGTTCTTCAAAAATAAGGATGGGTCATTCAGGATGTGCATTGACTACCGAGAGTTAAATAAGCTAACAGTGAAGAATCGTTATCCACTCCAGAGGATCGACGATTTATTCGATCAACTCCAAGGATCCAGCATTTATTTAAAGATAGATTTGAGATCAGGTTATCACCAGCTGAGAGTACGAGAACAAGACATTCCAAAGACGGCATTCCGAACTCGGTATGGTCATTACGAGTTTTAGGTTATGCCATTCGGGCTAACAAACGTACTTGCGGTATTCATGGACCTCATAAACCGAGTGTGCAAGCCCTACTTAGATAAGTTCGTAATCGTCTTCATTGATGATATACTTATTTATTCAAAGGATAAGAAAGAGCACGAAGAACATCTTAAGTCAATTTTGGAATTGCTTAAGAAAGAGAAGTTGTATGCCAAGTTTTCAAAGTGTGAATTTTAGATTCTGAAGGTACAATTTCTCGGTCACATCATTGATAGCAGGGGCATCCATGTGGATCTAGCCAAGATAGAATCTATCAAGGATTGGGCATCTCCTAAGACACCGACGGAGATCCGCCCATTTTTAGGTCTTGCTGGTTACTATCGAAGGTTTATTGAGGGATTTTTAAAGATTGATAAATCAATGATGAAGCTTACTTAGAAGGGGATCAAGTTTGACTAGGGTGAAAAGGAAGAAAATGCTTTTCAGTTAATAAAGCAAAAGTTGTGCAATGCACCAATTCTGGCTTTACTTGAAGGAAGCAAAGATTTTGTGGTCTATTGTGATGCTTCACACAAGGTTTTAGGTGATGCAAAGAGAGAAGGTGATTTCCTATGCTTCTCGACAACTAAAAATTCATGAGAAGAACTACACCACTCATGATTTAGAACTTGGATCGATGGTGTTTGCTCTAAAGGTATGGAGACATTATCTATATGGAACCAAATGCACCATGTTCACCGACCATAAAAGTCTAAAACATATTCTTGACCAAAAGGAGCTTAACATGAGGCAACGCCGTTGGCTAGAATTGCTAAGTGATTACGATTGTGACATTCGTTATCACCCGGGGAAGGCAAACGTAGTGGCCGACGCATTGAGCCGTAAGGAACGGATTGAGCCATTGCGGGTTCGAGCCTTAGTTATGACTATTGGCTTGGATCTTCCCAAACAAATACTAAAAGCTCAGATCGAAGCCCTGAAACCAGAGAATCTTGAGAAAGAAGATGTAGGTGGTATGATCAGAAGGGATATACCCAAGGAAAAGTTGGAACCACGCGCCGATGGAACCTTATGTTTAAACGGCAGGAGTTGGTTGCCTTGCTATGGCAACTTAAGATCCGTGATTATGCACGAATCCCATAAGTCAAAATATTCTATCCATCCCGGTTCCAAAAAGATGTATCAAGACATGAAGAAGCTATATTGGTGGCCCAATATGAAAGCTGACATTGCCACCTATGTTAGCAAGTGCTTGACATGTGCAAAGGTCAAGGCCAAACATCAGAGGCGATCGAGATTATTAGTACAACCAGCAATACCCGAGTAGAAGCGGGATAATATCAAGATGGATTTTATCATCAAGCTTCCTAAGTCGTCACAAGGTTTTGACACCATCTGGGGGATTATGGATCGACTTACAAAATCTGCTCACTTCTTGCCAATAAAGGAGAATGATCCATTGGAAAAGTTGGCAAGGTTGTACCTGAACAGGATAGTAGCAAGACACGGAATACCTATTTCAATCATCTGTGATCGTGGTGGGAGGTTCACATCAAACTTCTGGAGATCATTTCAGAAAGCTTTATGTATAGATCTGAGTATGAGCATCGCGTATCATCCGAAACTGACGGCCAAAGCGAGAGGACTATTCAAACTCTCGAGGACATGCTACGTGCTTGCGTGATCGATTTTGGAAAAGGCTGGGTTAAGCATTTTCCATTAGCTGGTTATCATGCTAGCATAAAGGCCGCACCTTATGAGGCACTCTATGGCCAAAAATATCGATCACCGGTGTGTTGGGCCAAAGTTAGAGAAGCTCAACTGACTTGTCCGGAAATGATCCAAGAAACAACGGAAAAGATTGTCCTGATCAAGCAGAGAATTCAAGCTGCTCAGGATCGACAAAAGAGCTACGCTAATTTGAAGCGAGAGCCGATGGAGTTCAAAGTTAGGGATAGGGTTATGCTCAAGGTCTCACCTTAGAAAGGGGTTGTACGATTCGGTAAGTGGGGCAAGTTAAACCCGAGATATGTCAGACCTTTCAAGGTGTTAGCCAAGGTTGGGAAGGTTGCCTACATGATGGAACTTCCTCAAGAATTGAGCAGGGTTCACCATACTTTCCATGTGTCTAATCTGAAGAAATATTATGCTGACAAACCATTAGCCATGCCGTTGGAAGGAATTTACATTGATGATAAGCTTCAGTTTGTGGAAGAGCCTGTTGAAATCATGGAACAGGAGATCAAACGATTAAAGTGAAGCCAGATACCATTGGTTAAGGTTCTCTAGAACTCTAGGAGAGGTCCTGAGTTCACTTGGGAATGTGAAGATTCATTCAAAAAGAAATACCCATAGCTTTTCACAAACCGGGCTTCATCATCCACTACAAGGTCTTAAGCTTTGAGGGAAAAGTTCTTTTAACAAGTGGAGACTGTAACATTTCTCAATTTCTGGTCATTTTACGACTCCTATTATTCTTCACTATTTATTTTGGTCCGATACGTGTTTACTTTTAATTTAACTTTTAAGCTAAATCGCGTAGACTAGAAATAATCATTCAACGTAAACAATCTCCAAATAAATTAAGGTTTACATCAAACAAGTGTTATATAATTATTAAGAAGATAATTATTGACTTTGCGCGTTTTATTTTTATTGGTCACGTAAAAGGCTTATGTTTCACAATAAAATACGTTCAGACACACTCCGAAAATACCTAGACTTACCTATACTCAAACCAATAACCACTTTTAAACCTTAATCACAAAAATTAGTCAATTCTTGTGTTAATAACCTATTGTGGCCGAATAGGGGTAAACAAAAACCATAACACATTGGATACTTACACAATATTGTACAACAATTAGCTTATAAATGGAATGTACCAAGAAACTAATACCCTTTGTGTAAAAATCACACATAATCTCCTTTTGATCTCAGCCCTTCTCGTCCCACATGCCTAAACCACTAGAAAATCTACACTAAGTACATGTACATCAACAATTTAATTAAAACATATCCTTAATGTTCCTAGTTAACTTAATACACAATGGATAATAACCATTTGATCCTTTTGCCCTTTTGATACCCGCGGCTAGTAACAATACTACACAAACCATAAGATTTCTAAATCCTAAGAAATCTTATACCTTGATCATGTAATTAAGAGGTGTACTTGGAGAGTTATTAGCAAAACCATTTGATACTAACTAGAACCTATAATACCACCTTTGAAGGGCACAGTTTAGGATTAGGATGGAACTAGTGGACTAGCAAACTCTTAAGTATATATATATATACTCACTTACACTTGACACTTAACACTTTCTTATAACTCTCAAACACTCACGCAAAGCAAAACTACCTTTGCTTTCTCCATTCTTGATTTCGGACCATAACCGAACCCAAACACATCATCACCTTCACTTCCAAGCTCACTCAAGAATACATAGAATACTAGGATCGCATACAAGGACATAGAAGAGCACACAAGCAAAGATTTGGTTATTTAAAAAGCTTTAAAGCTTAGGGTTTGATATACATTCAGGTATACACATTGGGTTGTCATTCTACACATCCAAACTCGAATCCAAGACTCTAAGACTTTTGTATGTCGCGTTCTAAGCTTACATGTTCATATCATACTTGTTTTCTTTGGTTGCTAGTCATTTGGAACATGTTAGTTTGTAATTAATAAGCGAACGTGAGCTTGTGCATGCATGGTGCAAATCATACATGTTACACGCTTGTACATATGTATATAATCACTTGTGTGGTGCTAAAATGTGTTAACATATGTAAAATGAGACTTAACGAGGACTAGGGCTTATTTGGTTACATTGAAAACACTTACACATGAATTACACGAAACTTACACGTAAACTTTGCATATAAACTCGATGGCTTGGCTTGGGAACGTATATTCCAACTAATTGAATGGTTGCATGTATAGTATAAGACAAAGAAGCATTCCTAATGGGCTTAATTTGATTGACATATGGTCTAAGGTTATGAAACATAAACCAAACGCACCATAGTGAACCACAGGTCCAGTGTTGGGCCACGAAGCCCATGAATGGGACAAACAAGCTCGTAGAATGGCTTATGTATGACTTAAAGAGCCTAATAGTAGCTTAATGTGCTTAACGAAACCCTAACTAAACCCTAAAAACACTAATAAGCTTAACGAACCCCTAATAGACCTTGTTAGGCCAAACAGTCCATTAACGAACGATTAATGGGCCCAACAGTTCGTTAACTAGGACCCCAGCTTATTACGAAGCTCACTATGCTTAAAGAAGGTTTAGAGAGCTTATTGAACTTAGTGGTATGATCGTATACACATAGAAACCATGCCGGATTCTTAATGGACCTAATGGCCCATTAGCGAGGCCTAATATGGGCCTAACAGCCCCTAATAAGCTCGAGCAAGTTTAATCGGGAGCTTATTCAGATTTGTGGGCTTATTAGAAGCATAGATTGTTAATGGACCTAATTATAATGAACTTACACTTTTAAAACCCTCAATGGACCCAAAAGCCTATTATCGTGGCTTATGGCTTATAAGATAAGCCAATAAGCCAAAACAGCTTATTTAAACTAAATTAACTTAATTGTATCAAAACCTACTTGAAAAACTAGCTAAACACTTTATTGGACCTTTAAGGCTTAATTTGAATTTGTTATTGGGCCGAAAAGCCCAATAAGCCCAAATAAGCTCATCCCAGCTTATTGATAAGCTGAAACAGCTTATTTTGCTTAATTAAGCTTAATGGAGTCTTTTGCCACTTGTTAGAACTTAAACGGTGTGATTTTTACAAGTTAAGAGACTAAAGGTGTCAAAATGGAAACTTGAGGGTTAAAACTGTAAACCTACTGTTTGTAACATAAACTAAACTAAAGTGTAAACTTTGTAAAGTTGAGGGACTAAAATTGTCAACATGGAAACTGAGGGGTATAAATTATAATGTGACTAATTTAAAAGGAATGATTTTGCCAATCTAGAAACCTAAGGGTATGATATGAAACTAAATTGGTTTTATGAATACTTGATATATCGGACTGGGCATAATATAATGAGGATATTTTTACAAGTTAAAAATCACGGTTATAAATACATAAACATCATAATTAATAAATACGTATATTCATTAATGACACGTATACTCATACATGTACATACATAGTGGCCGTATTTACTTAGGTATTTGATGGTGTGATTCATTTGCCATACTTGGATATATTTACCATTCACAGGAGACTACCTACTAAGGTGAGTTCATAGCCCCATGATTTTTAATTATTTAAATGTTTTACATATTTGGGGTGAGAACATGCTTTGTTTTACAAATTGGACGCAATGGTACATTTTATGCAATGATTACGTGTTTTGCCTAAGTAGCGATAACCCACTGAGTCCATTATCATGAACTGTCATTTACTAGATTGTAAGTGCGAGTGTTATAAATAGATCTATTTGGGATTGACGTCCCCGTTTGGGTAAGTAGCGCACATTGTGTGTCGGTTTGCCGGACAACAAACGTATACCATGTCGGATTTGAGATGTTGCGGGTTAGAATATCATTCACGGGCATTCTTGGCAATTTATTGAATTCATACATGTCGAGCTTCAATGTCATGAGCTTAGGAAAACGTAATCACTTTTATGATGTTTGCCTCTATTGCTAAATCATACACTCAAAAATCTTACGGTCCTACAATTGATTTACATAAACATATGAATTCACCAACTTTATGTTGCCATTTTAATTATGTTTTCTCAGGTCAATAAGGCACGAGGTGCCCAGATACAGTTGGGGTCACTCTTTGGAGAGAGTCAATACTAAATATTTAGGTCGTATTACATTTTGGGAACATTTGTTATAAACAGAAATCTTTACTTTTATTGTCGAACAATTTGAAGCCATGAGCTTATGTAATGAACAAGTATTTTGTTAATCCAATGTATCTTTTTAAAACGACACGTTTAGTGGTCATTCTCATATCTTGTGCTATTGATCTATGAAGTAATGCCCTTGGATATTCAATATTCTGCTGCGCAACTACTCAGATGTATGGGAGGTGTTTACAACAGTTCTTCACCTGATATTATCAAAAATTATACTAGAAAAACTTAAAGTATTCAGATTTGTGTGAAAGCGAATAATTGGCAGATAGTGCCCAGTAGGTGCTACTAAATTCATTCCATGCGTAGTCTTAGCCTTAGGCATTATAGAACTAGTCATGAATCAAACAACATCCATTGAGAGACAAAAGATAAAGCTATTCATACAAAAGTTAACCTTGTGAAAGTTTTCTCTCCCTTCCAATCCCCTTTGCAAGTTGTCATACCCATCCTTGCAAGTTCTTCAAAAATGGTAGCATTGGGCAGACAATCAACCCCTTCAGCATTATCTAGTTGAAGATCTCTCCTTATTGTAGATTCAGTGATGATCACCTTCTTCCTATCCACTAGGGCTTGTAACTATTCTTCCCCACTAACAGTTTTTCCTTAGTAGTAGCCCAAAATTGCTCAATGCACGTAGTATAGATTCTAGAATTGACCGTTAGTTCATATTTAATAGGGTTTTGCATTCAAAAAGTCTACTATCTGCTCAAATCCATCACTTTTAGCGGGTTTCTCCAAAAACACGACCATGTTATGTGAGTCAGCAAACTTTATAGCAGCCATTAATGTTGGGTTTTGATAATGAATAATGAAATTGAGTTAGGATTTATGATTAGAGAGTATATGATTGAACGAAATCGATTAAATGAGTGATTAAAACCCTTGATCGAAGTATTTAAGAAAGTACCCTCAACAGCATTAACTTGAACTGGCAGTAGTATGTTATGTCTAACAGCATTAACTTTCATCAGCAGTAGTAACCCAACAGTAGTAAGTGATACCTAGCAGCATTAACTTTTATGAGCAGTAGTAAGATATGCCTTGCAGCATTATCTTATACTAGCAGTAGTAAGTTTAGGCCTAGCAGCATTAACTTACACGAGCAGTAGTAAGTTTATGCTTAGCAGCATTAACTTACACGAGTAGTAGTAAGTTTATTCCTAGCATCATTAACTTTGAGTTACTAGCATTAACTCCAATTCCTTCCAAACACTCTATCTCTTTTTCTATTTTTTAACTCACCATTTCTCTTAATTCTTTTACTCACCAAAACACTCTATCTATTTTTATTTCACATAGCTCTCTTTCTATTTTTATTCTCACTAATTCCCTTAATTCTTTTTCTCACTAAATCATTATGTCTGTTTTTATTTCACACAGCTCTCTTTCTGTTTTTGTTTTCTCTTAATTCTTTTTGCTCACATTTCTCCCTGTCTATTTTTGTTTTCACATATCTCTTTTTCTGTTTGTATTCTCACTAAATCTCTTAATACTCACAATATTAATTATACCAGCAGTAGTAAGTATAACTAACATCATTAACATAGCAGTATTAAGTATAACTAGCAGCACTTATTATACTTAACAGTAGAAACTTTTAAGTTACCAACACTAACTCCACTTTCATCATTAGCAGCTTTTCCATTCTATTCCAAACATCCTTCCCTTAATTAAGACTTTAGAGATTAAGCATGCCAATACTAGCAATCAAATATTCAAATCTACATACATCAAATGCTTTTGTAAGCAAATCTGCAACATTCTTGTCAGTATGAATCTTGATCATTTGAATTAGCTTCTTTTTATTTGAATCTCTGATAAAGTGATGTCTAATCTCAATGTACTTTAATTTTTAATGAAAAACTGGGTTCTTAACTATGCATATAGTACTGTTATTATCAATATAGATCTTTGTATGCATAAAGTTATACCCATAATCAAGCAGGTTAATTTTGTATCCAAAGCACTTGGCTACAGCAACTTGAAGCAGCTACATATTTAGCTTCTGTTATAGAATTAGCAACTACAGTATGCTTCTTGCACTACCATGAAATCAATGTACACCCAAGGAATTGACAACCTCCTGTTGTGGACTTTTTATCTAAGCTTGCTTCAACATAATCACTATCATTGTATGCTACCAAATCAAAAGGTGAATCTTTTGGATACCAAAGGCCCAATTTAGGTTGACCTTTTAAGTATCTAAAAATTCTTTTCACAACATAAAGATGTAACATTTTTGGGTTAACTTGGTATCTTCTACAGGCACACACTGCAAACATAATATCAGGTCTTAAAGAAGTAAGATACATCAATGAACCAATCATTGATCTATATAAATGAACATCCACTTCTTCACCATCTTCATACTTGAGCAAAGGCTTTTGTGTTTCCATAGGTGTGCTTGCTGTCTTGACATCAGTAAAACTAATTTCTTTAAAATCTCAGTCACATACTTTTCCTAACTGATAAAAATCCCATCCTCTTTCTGCTTTACTTGCAGTCCTAAAAAGAATGTGAGTTCACCCATAGAACTCAACTGAAACTTCTTATGCATCATCTTCTCAAATTCAGTGCATAATGATGTCTTTGTAGAGCTAAAAATGATATCATCTACATACACTTGAACTAATATAATATCACCTTTGTCCCTTCTGATAAACTAGGTTTTGTCAATTGTCCCTCTTTGAAACCTATTGTCCAACATATATGTTAACAAGGTTTCATACCATGCTCTAGGAGCTTGATGCAGACCATAAAGATCTTTTTCTACTTTGTATACTCTATCAGGGAAGTCTAGATCTTCAAATCCTAGTGGTTGACAAACATAGACTTCCTCTTTAATCTTACCATAAAGAAAAGCACTATTGACATCCATCTGGTACACCACAAAGTCTTAAATGAGGCATAGGCTAAGAATAGCCTAATTGCTTCAATTCTAGCAACAGGGGCAAAGACTTCATCATAGTCAATCCCTTCTTCTTGTGTGTATCATTGAGCAACTAATCTTACTTTATTCTTAATCATAATTCCTCTTTCATCCTTTTTATTCCTGAATACCCATTTAGTGCTAATGGCTCTTTTTTTCCATTCGGTAAATCAAATAAAGTCCAAACTTCTTGTAATCTAAATTGTAGAAGCTCTTTCTGCATAGCCTCTATCCATCTTGGTTCCTTCAATGCATGAATTACCTTTTTGGGTCCTTCTTGTGATAAAAAGCAAGCAAACAAGCAATTTTGAAAGTCTTTATGGTTAGTTCTTTGCTGAACAGAACTAAACAAACCATGTCCTTCCAAATTCTTTGTCATTCTTCTTGTTTAAGGTGTTGAATTCAAGTCTCTAATAATTTGTTCAACTGGATGATCTTTGTGTATTCTTGTAGTTAGAATAGGACTGACATGTATAAATGTATCTAAATTGTTCATGTTAGTCTCTGCACCAACATCTTCATCATCATGTGAATAGACAATTTCTTCCAAATTAGGCATATCTGGATCATCTGGAAGTTCAATGCTTGTTTTTACACCAACATCATTAACTTTATTTGTGTTAGCAATGTTAACATTGTTAGTGCTGTTAACATTATCTTCCTTCTCTTGATCAATGCCTTCACTATCTTCTCTTGGATTCTCATCAACCTTCTTACTATCATCTCCTGAAGGTTTGAATCCATCATCAGGAGAATTCTTTGTACTTTGAGAGAATGGTGGATCAACAGTCCATAATGGTAGTAGAATGTAATCTTTGCTAGGTACTGTCTCCATTCTAGCTTTACTTGCATCATCACTTGCTTTTGTACTTGCATTACCATTAGACTGATTTCCTGCAACAACTAGCTTATAATTCATTGATTTTGTTAGAGCATCAATATCAAAAAGCCAATTTGGTCCACTTCTTGCAATATTAGGTGTATTCTCACTAAATTGAACATGCAGGTTCTCTTCAACTATCCTAGTTTTACTGTGAAATACTCTAAATGCTTTACTATTAACTGAGCACCCAACAAAGAATCCTTTATCAGCCTTACCATCAAACTTGCCTAAGTGATCTATGGTATTAAGAATTGTAATAGGACACCTAAATGGTTTCATAAAGCCTAAAGTTGGTTTTCTACCAAGAAAAAGTTCATAAGGGGTCTTGTTATGAGGCTTAGTTACTAATACCCTATTTTGCACATAGCAAGCAGTATTAACTACTTCAGCCCAAAAAGTAGTAGATAGCATAGATTCAGCTAGCATTGTCCTAGCAACCTCAATTAGTGTTCTATTTTTTCTTTCAGCTACTCCATATTGTTGAGGAGTTCTAGCTACACTAAATTCTCTCTTAATACCTTTTCTTTCACAAAACTGATTCATCTCCTTATTCTTGAACTCAGTTCTATTGTCACACCTAATTACCTTAACCTTTTGATCTATTTGATTTTATATTCCAGTTATAAAGGACTTAAGAATGCCACTAGTCTCATCCTTAGTAACTAGAAATAAAACCTAACTAAACCTACTGTAATCATCTGTGACAACTAGGCAATACATCTTTTTCATTAAGCTTTTTACAAATGTTGGACTAAACAAATCCATGTGCAACATATTTAAAGGTTGGCTGATTGAACTTACTATTTAGGACTTACAAGATACTCTATGCTGCTTTCCCTTTTGACAAGCAACACAGGTTTGATCATTTTCAAAAAGTTTTGAAGGTAAACCTCTTACAAGATTTCCCTTAACCAGTTTATTCATAGTTTTGAAATTTATGTGTCCAATCCTCCTACGCCAAACTTTAGATTCATCAGATATGGATTTTGCAAAGAGACAAGTTGGACCTCCTTTAGGAATAATATTCTTTAAATCAACACTATACATATTGTCCTTTTTAGGAACTTTAAGTAAAACATAACTTTCATCAGTTAACTTAAAGTTTAGAGATAAAACAATACATTCAGTATCATTAAAGAGAACACTATTCTTTTTGTCACATATTTATAAGACACTAAAGAGGTTAAACTTTAACTCTCTTACAAAGTACACATTCTCAAAATCTAAATTACCAGTTTTGATTGTACCTCTGCCTGTAATTTTCCCTCCTTTGGGGCTACCTCCAAAGGCAACGTATCCTCCATTAATTTCTTCAAAGTCAGTAAGATAGGACATGTTCCCTGTCATATGCCTTGAGCATCCACTGTCAATTACTCCTTTCTCCTGCAATTCTTGTTGTGGATTGCCCTGCACATAAGGTAAGAAAATTAGTCTTTTTTGGGGACCAAAGCCATCACTGACTTAGATCTGCCTTGTACATCAACATAATCAAATCTTTTAAATAGCATTGATGCACTATTGTGTTTGGAAACATGGTTTATAACTTCAGTTTTTGGTTTTCAAACCCATCAAGCTGAGGCCTTAACAGCATTAACCTGGTTTCCCTTAATAGCATTAAGTACTACTTTTGGCCTACCAGCATTAACTACTGCTTTTGGCTTGTCAGTATTAACATTTTTACCTTTAACAATATTAACCCTCTGATTAATATTACTATTTTAATTGCTGTTTTGTTGTTAATGGGCCTTCTAACGCTGAATATGCTTTATTAAAAACATTTGTCATTGGTCTTGCACTATTCATTATTGTTTTTGATTGAGTAGTATTAACTAGTCTAGCAGTAGTAAGTGATACTAAGCCTGACCTAGTTAATACTGCTTTTGGAACCATGTTCCTTTTAGGACTTGGGTGAGTCATTCTAGAAAAATTTTGGTGATTCACCCTTTGAGTATAGTTTCACACTGGTTTTACAATCTATTTATTCTTAAACTGTCTCTGATGGTAATCACAATCATACTGCAGGTGATCAAAACTTCCACACACATAGCAAGCTTTATTAATCATCTCAAAATTACTTCCTAATCTTTGAGACATCATGTAATTCCAGTTTCTTTGGTTTCCTCTAGGACTATCTCTTTAGATTTAACAGACTCTATTTTAGCAAAACTAGTTTCAACAGTTTTCTTCTCATTCTTAATCTCTGGCTTAACTTCATCCTTACTATTAGACACCCATTCCTCAATAATTGGAGCACCATTATTCTTCCTAACATCCTTAGACTTAACTATACTAGCCTTAGCTTTACTAGTATCAACTACAGGCTTCTTAACTGTAGGCTCATCCACAAACTCTTCTAGACCAGAGAATGAAAAAATAGGTTTTAGAGGCATAAAGTTTCCTGTGTAAGGAGACAAAATAGCATTATACCCTAAACCTGTTTTACACTTATCAACTATCTGACAGTCTATTAGTTTGCTTAAGTTTTTTGATGAATTCTCAAAATTTTCTACTGTTAGCAGAATTTCATCTTTTTGTTTTTGAGCTAATTCCAACTTCCTCCTAAGCTCTGTAATGGCTACTTCTCTTAAATGAATCTCACGTTTTAAGACCTTGATATGTTCCTCATAAACAGACTTATTTTTCTTATAAACTAGAAGTCTTCTACAAACTCTAAACCTGTTTTGTAAGCAACAACATTTAACTTAGATGTCCTTAAGTAATTTAACAGTTGTTTATTTTGTTCTTTAAGAATTTTAACATTTTCCAAACAAGATGATGAACATTATGAGTAAGTAGATACCTCAGAGTTAGAACTTGTAAAAGTGTAAGCCGTAAGTGCAAAGTTAGTTGGACCTTCTTCTGCTTGATCACGATCAAAGCATTAAAAGTAGTTGTCTCCACTAGCACAACCCTTCTTATGTTCTCCCTGTTCCTGTTTTCTTGGTTACTTGGAGCTCTGCACTCCCTTGCAAAGTATCCCATTTTGTGGCAGTTGTAACACTCCACCTTTGACTTATCAAACCCAATGGTCTCATTACCATTTATAGAAAACTTCTTTCCAGTCTTCTTCAAGAATCTAATTGCCCTTATTGTTAGCATAGCCATCTGCCACCTTAAATCTATCTCTTCTAAATCATTAGGATGAATTTGTTGCAAGTCCTCTTTGTCAAGTTGTGGACTATTTAGTTGACTTGCAAAGAAAGCATAGATGAGAACATCAAACAAGTTGTCAATTGTTGTTGAGTTAACAGCAGTAGCTTGGGTGCTTGCAGTCTAAGCAGTATTAACTGCTCCTTTTGTACTGTTGTTGCTGTTTAAGGACACAAAGGCTACGTTTTGTATGTGTGTGACCTCTGGTTCATAAATCTTCAGGTTGTTGTAAAGATCATCCAAGCTTAAAGTATCTATATTAGGCTTGTTCCTCCACACAATTGTATGAGTGTTCCATTCTGGTGATAAACTTTTTAAGAACTTCTGATTCACATCTTCTTGTGAGATACTTTTACCATGAATCTCCAACTGACTGATAAGCTTTTGAAGCATATTAAAGGTTTGATCTAACACCTCTGAGCTAGATGTAGTAAAATTTTCATACTGCTTCTTTATAAGATTCCTATGAGTCTTTTTAGTAGCAGCATTCCCTCTAAACCTCTTCTCAACAGCCTATAGCAATGACTTGGAATCTTTGATGGAGTTAAACATCAATTGATGTTCATTAAGGATTCCCATCAATAAAGTGCTTCTTACCATCAAGTCTAACCTTCTTTTGTGCCTTTTCTTCAGCAGTTGTAGGAGGTATTATTTTCTCAACACCTTCCACAGTTGTTGTCTTTGGTGCAGTATTTCCATTCTCTATGACTTCCCATAGAGCATAGTTTATCATCTGTATGTACTTCTTAATCCTCATCCTCTATAACTCAAACTCACCCGATTTGAGCATGGGAACTTTTGATGCAGCGATCATGTATGCAGAGTCTTGATCCATGTCTTCTTAGCAAAGTTCCTTAAAGCAACAAGCTCTGATACCACTTGTTGATCCTAGTTAACTTCTAATGATCGAATTCCTTAAGCTTGTTTAAGGTTTAGTTATGTTAGATAAATATAACACAACTTAGTTAAGAAACTTTGTTTGATAATACTAAAGATTATGCGGAATCTAATCTTTAATATAAGAAGAATTCTTAATGAAACAGTAACACAATGAACACAATTCAACAATAAAAGCTCCAATATTATTATTACAAATAATACAAATACTATCCTAGTATTAGGGTTACAAAACCTTGAAGCTACGAATAGATTGATAACACAATGAAAAAGATATCAATCTCTATGCCCTAGGACCTCTTTTTATACACCAAGGAGTCCTGGTTGATTTACAATATATTTCTAACTTTTAAATTATTCTTAAAGATCTATTCTATAAATAATTTATACTTATCACGTAAGTAATCTTGATCTTCAAGCAATCTTTATCTTCTGTCATTATTCATTATTAGCAGTCTTAATCTTTTCAGCAGTTGTAACTCAGCAACATTAACTCTGAACACTAGCAGTAATAACTTATACACCAGCAGCATTAACTGTGTACAAGCAATAGTAACTACTTAGAATATTTTTCTTCATTTTTCACTAGCAGTAGTAACTTTACTCTAGCAGTACTAACTTTACTCTAGGAGTAGTAACATATACTAGCAGTAATAAGTTACATTAGAAGTAGTAACTGGCAGTACTAAGTTACACTAGCAGCAATAAAATACTCTAGCAGTAGTAACTAATAGTACTAACTACTTAGCATATTTTTCACTAAGATTACTTAATAGCACTAAGTTTTGCTTAGCGGCAGTAACTCTAACCTGAGCAGCAATAACTTCAAGAAGACTTTTAATCCCATCATGATTGATGCACTGTTGTGTTTAGAAACATGGTCTAAAAATTTAGTCTTTGGTTTCCAAACCCAACAAGTTGAGGCCTTAACAGCGTTAACATTATTTCCTTTAACAACATTAACTACTGCTTTTAGCCTAGCAGTATTAACATTTATATCCTTAATAGTATTAACCCTCTGATTAAAATTACTATTTTTAAATGTTATATTCTTGTGAATGGGCCTCTTAACAGTTGAATGTGCTATTTTACAAGGATATGACATTGGCCTAGCAGCATTCACAGTTGTTTTTAAGTGAGCAGTATTAACTTGTCTAGCAGTATTAACAGATACTAAGCTAGACTTCATTAGTGTTACTTTTGAAACCATGTTCTTTTTAGCACATGGGTGAGTCTTTTTAGGAAATTTCTCATAATTTACCCTATTAGCATTGTTCCAAATAGATTTTGTATTTTGAAACTGTTTTTGATTCACCCTTTTACAATCTACCTACAAGTGATCAAAACTTCCACATACATAACAAGCTTTGTTAAACATCTCAAAATTACTTCCTAATATTTGAGACATCATATTATTCTAGTTTCTTTGATTGCCTCTAGGAGCATGAGTGTTTTGCCTATTTTGCTTAACATGTTTAACAGTTTTCCTAGCAGTTTTCTCTTGTTGCTTAGGTTTGACAAACTTTATCTTAGCCAAACTAGACTTGATTGTTTTCTTTTCAATCTTAGCCTGATGCACATCTTCTTCCTCACTATCAGACGCCCAATCCTCAATAATTAGAGCACCATTATTCTTCCTAACTGCTTTAAGATTTGCTTCACAAGTCTTAGCTTCCTTGTTCTCAACTACAGGCTTAATGACTACAGGCTCACTTGTAAACTCTTCTAAACCAGTAAATGACAAGTCAGGTGTAGGAGGCATAAAATTTCCTGTATAGGGAGGTGGTACTGTATTATAGCCTAAACCTTTCTTACAGTTGTCAACTATCTGATGCTTAATAAGTTTGTCTGAACTTTCAGATGCAAATTCAAGTTTATCTACATTAAGTTAAATTCCATTTTTTTCTTGTTGAGTCTTTTCAAGTTTCTTTCTAAGTTCTGTAATGGCTATTTCTCTTAAATGAAACTTAAGTTTTAATTCCTTTATGTCTTGTTCATAAATAGACTCATTTTTCTTATAAACTACAAGTTTTTCTTCTATAGACTATAAACATGTCTTATAAGCTAAAGCTATTAACTGAGATTTCTTCAAATCTTTTAATAGTTGTTCATTAAGAGATTTAAGCACATCAACAGTTTCAAGATAAGATTTTGAACAAGTAGAGTCATTAGATACCTCAGAATTAGAACTTGAAGTTGGGTAAGCCATGAGTGCATAGTTAGTAGGCCCTTCCTCTGCCTGATCACTCCAGTCATAACCAAGACCATCACATGAGATCAAAGAATTAGAAGTAGTTGCCTCTACTGGCATGCTTCTTCTTGAGCTTTCCTTGTGCCTGTTGTCTTGGTTTTTTGGAACTCTGCACTCCCTGGCAAAATGTCCCATCTTGTGGTAGTTGTAGCACTCCACCTTGGACTTATCAAACCCAGTGGTCTCATTACCATTAATAGTCAACTTCCTTCTAGTGTTCTTCAAGAACCTTCTTTCCCTCATAGTCAACATGGCCATCTGCCATCTCAAAACTATCTTTTCCAAGTCATCTGGATAGAGTTGTTATAACTCCTCATTTGCAAGTTAAGGACTACTTGGTTGACTAGCAAAGAATGCACAGATCATAGCATTACTCAAGTTATCAACATTTGTTAATTTAGCAGCATTAGTTTGAGTGATGTCAGCAAAAACTCCATGAGCAGTATTAACTGCTTCATTAGTGCTACTTGAGTTGTTAGAGGACACAAAAGCCATGTTTTGTATGTTTGTGCTTGAGCTTGATGCCCCTTTGACTTTAGGTTTATACACTTTTAGATTGTTGTAGAGATCATCCATGCTCATTGTCTTTAATTCAGGCTTATTCCTCCACACAACAACATGTGTGTTCCATTCTGATGATAAACTTTTTAACAACTTTTGGTTTACATCATCTTTTGAAAGGTTTTCACCCAAAATCTCCAAGACAGATTTTAATCCACCGGGTGAGGGGAGGGGGAACGGGGAGGAGGTGGGGGGGGGGGGTAGGGGGGAGGGGGAGTTGAGGGGGATGGCGTAGGGGCAAATCAGAACTTGAAGTTGTGTAAGCCATGAGTGCATAGTTAGTAGGCCCTTCCTTTGCCTGATCACTCCAGTCATAACCAAGACCATCACATGAGATCAAAGCATTAGAAGTAGTTGTCTCCACTGGTACACTTCTTCTTAAGCTTTCCCTATGCCTGTTGTCTTGGTTTCTTGGAGCTCTGCACTCCCTAGCAAAATGTCCCCTCTTGTGGTAGTTATAGCACTCTACCTTGAACTTATCAAACCCAATGGTCTCATTACTATTAACAGTCACCTTCCTTCCAGTGTTCTTTAAGAACTTTCTTGCCTTCATAGTCAACATGGTCATCTGCCATCTCAAATCCATCTCTTCTAATTCATCTAGATGGAGTTGTCGTAAGTCCTCATTTTCAAGTTGAGGACTACTTGGTTGACTAGCAAAGAATGTACAGATCACAACATTACTCAAGTTATCAACATTTGTTAATTTAGCAACATTAGTTTGAGTGCTGGCAGCAGAAACTCTATGAGCAGTATTAACTGCTTCATTAGTGCTGCTTAAGTTGTTAGAGGACACAAAAGCCATGTTTTATGTGTTTGTACTTGAGCTTGATGCCCCTTTGACTTCAGGTTCATACACTTTGAGATTGTTGTAGAGATCATCCATGCTCATTGTCTCTAATTCAGGCTTATTCCTCCACAAAACAGCATGTGTGATCCATTCTGGTGATAAACTTCTTAACAACTTTTGGTTCACATCATCTTGTGAAAGGTTTTCACCCAAAATTTCCAGCTGACTCACAAGCTTTTGAAGCCTATCAAAGGTTTGATCAAGAGTCTCTAAGCTAGGAGCAGAGAAGTTTTCATACTGCTGCTTTAAGAGATTTCTTTGAGTTTTCTTTGTAGCAGCATTACCCCCAAATCTCTTTTCAATATCTTCCAGCAGCGACTTCGCATCCCTGATTGAGTTAAACTTTAACTGATGTTCATTAGGAATGCCCATCATTAAAGTGATTCTGACTTTCATCTCTAACCTCCTCTAAGCCTTTTCTTCAACAGTTATTGGAGGCAAGATAGTCTCAACACCTTCAATAAGTTTTGTTTTTGGGGCTGAGTTACCATTCTCTATGACTTCCCACAGAACATAGTCAATCATCTGGATGTACTGTTCTATTCTCATCCTCCAGATCTCAAACTCACCAGGTTTAAGCATGGGAACTTTGGATGCAGCCACCATATGTGCAGATTCTGAATCCATATCTTCTAACAAAGAGATCTTATGTATTCAAAAAGGTTCTTCTTATTCAAAGCTTCTCAACAAGCTCTGATACCACTTCTTGATCCGAGTTAACTTTTAATGATCGAATTCCTTAAGCTTGTTTAAGGTTTAGTTATGCTAGATAAATCTATTACAACTTAGCTAAGAAACTTTGTTTGATATTACTAAAGATTATGCGGAAACTAATCTTTAATATAAGAATAATTCTTCAATAAAACAGTAACACACAAGTAAACACAATAAGCTTCAATATATTAATACGAATACTCTTAATAGTATTAGGGTTACAAACCTTGAAGCTATGAATATATGACTAAGATACATAAAACTCTATGCCCTAGGACCTCCTTTTATACACCAAAGAGTCCTAGTCGATTTACAATATATTACTAAAACTTAGATTATTCTCAAATATCTATTCTATAAATAACAATTATTATCTCATAAGTAATCTTGATCTTCAAGCAATCTTTATCTTTTAGCAGTTGTAATCTTTTAGCAGTTGTAACTTTGTACCAGCAACATTAACTTTAAACAAGCAGTAGTAACTTATACACCAGCAGCATTAACTGTGTACAAGTAGTAGTAACTACTTAGAATATTTTCTTCAATCTTCACTAGGAGTACTAACTTTACTCTAGCAGTACTAACATATACTAGCAGTACTAAGTTACACTAGTAGTAGTCACTAAGTTACACTAGCAGTAGTAATAGTAATATACTCTAGCAGTAGTAACTAGCAGTACTAACTACTTAGCATATTTTTCATTAAGATTACTGAATAACACTAAGTTTTGCTTAGCAGCAGTAACACAAACCTTATCAGTAGTAACTTTAAAAAGGCTTTTAATCCTAACAACATTCATTCATATATTACTTATTGCATTAGTTGATTATACTAGATGTTGCATGGCTCACATGCATGTTTATAATATATTAAGTATATTATTATTGGTCTTATATATGTACTAATGTAAACTCTATTTAAGTGTTACAGATTCAGTCATGTCATCGGATTCAACATCATCCAAGGTTACGTACACATGTATATCATCTCACGAGACCCACTAGCATGGATTGTGGACTTGTTTGGACTCTAGGAGCCTGACTTACCAGAGGCTACACCGGCATCACCAGATTACGTGCCTGGCCCTGAGGAGCCAAAGTAGGTACCACCTTCGCTAGATTGGGTTCCAGGTCCAGAGTACCCCGAGTACTAGGCACCAGCCATATGCTGATGATGCACCTATAGCCTTATCTTCAGGCTACGTTGCTAACTCGGATCCCAAGGAGGACTCTAAGGATGGTCCAGTAGACTATCCAGCTGATGGAGGTGACAACGATGGTGATGATAACTCCTCTGATGATGACGAGGAGGAGGATGAGGCTTCGGATAAGGAGGAGGAGGAGCATCTGGCTCCGGCTGACTCTGTCGTTGCATCCATTGTTGACCCTGTTCCCTCTTTCGAGGAGATAGAGCCGTTCGAGACTGACGAGTCTACTACAACACCACCACCACCACCTGCTGATCATACTCCTTTAGGGGCTAAGATATCTATATAACCCTAGGCACCTATGCCTTTTCCATCAGAGGCGAAGGTCGAAAGACTTCTTGCTTTACCTACACCACCACCATCACCACTTATCTCACTATCACCACCCTCTACAGAGGAACGTCTTGCTAGGTGTTTGGTTGCACTTGCACTTCCATCATCACCACTTCCCAGAGTACCTTACCCATATGGTAGCCCTAACCATGTGCATGCACCTCGAGGCTTCAGAGCTGCCATCGATAGATTGAGAGCCTCATCACCATCTTCTCATCATCCACTACATCCCTCACCACCACTACCACCTCTACCATCATCACTATATTTAGCACTATTAGTACCTACATCATTGCTATTACCATCACCACCACTACCAGCATCACTATTCATACCACCACCAGTTGACTATAGGGAGGACATTCTCGAGGCTAGGTAACCACCTTGTAAGAGATTATGTCTGACTACTCTCACATCGAGGTTTGATGTGTGGGAGAGTTCGACTGCTACTGCTAGACCTACTAGAGGTCATAGAGCAGACTATGGGTTTATCAACACTCTGGATGCCAAGACCAAACTTCAAAGAGCTGAGGAGGTTGGCTATGGCATTAGGGATGTCTGGGTAGACCCAGCAGATGCTGTTAAGGAGGTAGTACCAACGACCCTAGAATGGGTTAATGCTAGAGTGACCAAGCTTCCTGAGGTTTAGGAGGAGGATACTTAGGATCTTTATGCCCTATTTGATGATGCTCAGGATTGACAAACTCGCTTATAACAAAGAGTCAACGTATTGATCAAGGACAGTGAGTTTCACCAGGAGACTGTGTTGTTGATAGAGCAGGAGGCTTTAGTTTCTTGAGAGGCTTAGGTACAGTCAGTGGGATTGAGTTCGGCAGTTCACCATGAGCTACAGGCATATAGGACTCACACCCAGATTCAAGATTATCGTATCGCTTCACAGGAGTCATTCACAGTGACATTAGTTGCACATATTTCATTGCTACAGGGAAAGTTGTTAGCGGCTCTAGGACAGATTCAGGCACTCTAGGCTAGAGATTCGACTCATGCAGATGATCCTGATGGCGCTGATAGTTGTACCTAGGTTTACTTTTTTCATGACATGTTTATAGCTATCATTATGTTAGCCGGCTAAGTATTATAAGTTTTATGCCTAACTCGCGCGGCAGTAGGATTTGTATTATTTATTTCTTGTATCAGACAATCATGTATGTTTTCTAGTTATATATGATGTGTTGTATTATGTCATGTCGATCTTAATTCTGTTATGTGTTGTGATCCCGGTCATGTTATATAATCACTGTGTGATGTGATCTTGTTATATATCTTGTACCCATGTTATGTTGTGATGTTTATAAAAGCTTAGGTATTTTATATTGTTGTGATTTAGAACAATATGTCACCAAATAGAACCTATGTTGCTGCTACAAGGGTTGTTGCTGCTGCTTTAAGGGCTGCTGCTGCTATTGCTACGGCTACTACCCCTATAACATCTGCTGTTGTTGAGTAACTAATCGAAGCAATAGTGTCTGAGGTACTTGTTAATCATGAAACTCTTCAAAATAGCATTAATAGTCATGATGACGAAAGCCATAATTCTGACACTGTAATTAGAGAAATTGTACGCACTTTGCGTGAGTATACTTACAAGGATTTTTTGAATTGCCAACCACTTACTTTTAAGGGTACTGAATGAGTGGTTGTATTGTCACAATGGTTCAAGAAGATGGAATCAGTGTTCCATATCAGCAACTGTGCTATGGAGAACCAAGTTAAGTATGCTACTTGCACTTTCCTTGGAAATGCTCTAACATGGTGGAACTCCCACATGAAGACTGTTACTTAAGATGTTGCTTATGCTATGGACTGGAAGACACTGAAGAAGATGATGACAATCAAATACTGCTCAAGGGGTGAAATCAAGAAGTTAGAAATTGAGCTCTGAAACCTAAAAGTAAAAGGTACTGATGTCGCGAGTTACACTCTGCGTTTTCAAGAGCTTGCACTGATGTATGGAAGGATGTTTCCCGAGGAATCGGATGAAGTTAAGAGATATGTTGGTGGACTTCCTGATATGATTCAGGGAAATGTAATGTCATATCAACCCAAGATAATGGAAAAAGCAATTGAGTATGCTAATGATCAGATGGATCAAAAAGTCCTCACTATTTTTAAAAGAAAAGCTGAGAAAAAGAGAAAGTTGGAGTTTATTGCTGGGAACAATCAGGGGTACCAACAACAAAACAAGAGATAGAACACTAGGAGGGCTTATACTGTTAGGACTGGAGAGAAGAGGGAGTACACGAGATCATTTCCCTTGTGTACAAAATGCAACTATCACCATAAAGGACCATGTGCTCCCAGATGTAATAAGTGTAAGAAGATCGGCCATCTGGCTCGTGACTGTAGGAGTTTTGGTCCCAATGGTAATGATAACAATCGTGGGAACTCTGGCACGACTCAGAATGCTGGCACTTGCTACGAGTATGGTGTTTAGGGGCATTTCAAGAGAGACTGTCCGAAGTTGAAAAATAGAAACTGTGGTAACCAAGGTGGGAACGACAATGCTCCGGCAAAGGTGTATGTGGTGGGCAGTGCATGGAAAAACCCAGACTCCAATGTCATTACGGGTACGTTCCTTCTAAACAACCGCTATGCTTCTATCTTATTTGATACTGGTGCCGATATGAGTTTTGTATCTACTACATTTAGCTCCCTAATTGATATCACACCAACTACATTACACCATTATTACGATGTTAAACTAGCTGACGGGAAAATAATTGGGATAAACACTATCATTCAGGGTTGTACATTAAACTTCTTAGATCACCCATTCAACATTAACTTAATGCATGTAGAACTTGGTAGTTTCGACGTCATAATTGGTATGGATTGGTTGGCAAAGTACCACGCTGTCATTGATTATGCCGAGAAGATCGTTCATATTCCCTGGGGAAATAAAACCTTAATTATTCATGGTGACGCAAGCAACCGGGGAAACGAGACTCGTTTGAACATTATCTAATGTACTAAAATACGGAAGTACATGCTAAAAGGACATCATGTCTTTTTGGCACATGTTACTACAAAGGAGGCTAAAGATAAGTCAGGGGAGAAGCGACTTGAGGACGTACCAATCGTTTGAGAATTTCCTGAAGTATTTCCCAAAGACTTGTCGGGTCTTCCACCAACTCGACAAGTGGAATTCCATATCGATTTGATACCTGGTGCTGCACCTGTAGCACGAGCACCTTACCGATTGGCTCCTTCCGAAATGAAAGAGTTGTCAGAGCAACTGCAAGAGCTATCCGACAAGGGCTTTATAAGACCCAGTTCCTCACCTTGGGGAGCTCTGGTCTTGTTTGTCAAAAAGAAGGACGAATCATTTCAAATGTGCATTGACTATCGGGAATTGAACAAACTAACCGTGAAGAATCATTATCCACTCCTGAGGATTGATGATTTGTTTGATCAACTACAAGGATCCAGTATTTATTCTAAGATAGACTTGTGATTGGGCTATCATCAGTTACGAGTTCGTGAAGGAGATATTCCAAAGACCGCTTTCAGGACTCGTTATGGTCATTATGAGTTCCAGGTTATGCCATTTGGTTTGACAAACGCATCGGCAGTATTTATGGATCTTATGAATCTGGTGTGCAAGCCATATTTGGATAAATTTGTGATTGTCTTTATTGACGATATCCTCATCTACTCGAAGAACAAAGAAGAGCATGAAGAGCATCTTAGGTTAATCCTGGAGCTACTAAAGAAAGAGGAGTTGTATGCTAAATTCTCTAAATGTGAATTTTGGATTCCTAAGATATAATTTCTCGGCCACGTGATTGATAGTCAAGGCATTCACGTAGATCCCGCCAAGATTGAATCCATAAAAGATTAGGCATCTCCCAAGACTCCAATAGAGATTCGCCAATTTTTAGGTTTTGTCGGTTATTATCGGAGATTCATCGAAGGATTTTCAAAAATTCTAAGCCGATAACCAAACTTACTCAGAATAAAGTCACCTTTTAATGGGGTGACAAGCAAGAAGCAGCTTTTCAGACATTGAAGAATAAGTTGTGTAACGCACCTATCTTAGCTCTCCCTCAAGGAGCTGAGAACTTCATTGTTTATTGCGATGCGTCGTATAAAGGATTGGGTGCGGTATTGATGTAAAACGAGAAGGTGATTGCTTATGCATCACGACAGTTAAAGATTCATGAGAAAAAATATACTACTCATGACTTGGAACTTGGTGCAGTGGTGTTTGCTCTAAAGATTTGGAGGCACTACTTGTATGGAACCAAGTGTACGGTGTTCATAGATCATAAGAGTCTACAACACATACTTGACCAAAAGGAGTTGAACATGAGGCAACGTCATTGGTTAGAGTTGCTCAGTGATTACGATTGTGAAATTCGTTATCACCTGAGAAAAGCAAACGTAGTGGCCAATGCCTTAAGCCGTAAAGAACGTATTAAGCCATTACGGGTTTGAGCCTTAGTCATGACTATTGGTTTGAATCTCCCCAAACAAATTTTGGAAGCTCAAATAGAGGCACAAAAACCAGAGAACTTCAAGAATAAAGATGTAGGAGGTATGATCAGGAAGGATATACCAAAGGAAAAGTTGGAACCCCATGTCGACGGAACTCTATGCTTAAATGGCAGGAGTTGGTTGCCATGTTATGGTGATTTAAAGACTGTGATCATGCACGAGTCCCACAAATCAAAATACTCTATCCATCCGGGTTCTAACAAAATGTATCAGGACATGAAGAAGCTATATTGGTGGCCCAATATGAAGGCTGACATCGCCACCTATGTCCGCAAATGTTTGGCATGTAATAGGGTCAAGGCCGAACACCAAAGGCCATTGGGTTTGTTGGTGCAACCCGAGATACCTTAATGGAAGTGGGATAATATCACGATGGATTTTGTCACAAAGCTTCCTAAGTCGTCGCAAGGTTATGACACCATTTGGGTGATTGTTGACCAGCTTACAAAGTCTGCAATCTTCATACCAATGAGGGAAACTGATCCCATGGAGAAGTTGGCAAGGATGTACCTAAAGAAGGTAGTCACAAGGCATGGAATACCCGTCTCAATCATTTGTGATTGTGACGGTAGATTCGCATCAAATTTTTGGAGGTCACTTCAGAAGGCTTTGGGTACTAGCTTGGATATGAGTAATGCATACCATCCGCAAACTGACGGACAAATCGAGAAAACTATCCAAACTCTTAAGGATATGCTACGTGCTTGTGTGATCGACTTCAAAAATGGTTGGGTTAAACATTTGTTGTTAGTTGAATTTTCATATAACAATAGTTATCACGCTAGCATCAAGGCTGCACCATTTGAGGTACTTTACGGTTGAAAGTGTCATTCACCTGTTTGTTGGGCCGAGGTTGGAGAAGTTCAACTCACTGGTCCAGAAATAGTTCAAGAGACAACCGAGAAGGTCATCCAGATCAAACAAAGGATTCAATTCGCCCGTGACCGACAAAAGAGTTACGCCGATTTAAAGCATAAGCCAATGGAATTTCAAGTTAGGGATAGAGTTATGCTTAAGGTTTCACCTTGGAAAGGGGTCGTGCATTTTGGCAAACGGGGAAAATTAAACCCTAGGTATGTTGGACCTATCAAGGTGTTGCCAAGGTTGGAGCCGTTGCTTACAAGCTTGAGCTTCCTCAAGAGTTGAGCAGGGTTCACAGTACGTTTCATGTATCCAACTTGAAGAAATGTTATTCTGACGAACCATTAGCCGTTCCGTTGGAAGGACTCCATAATGATGATAAGCTTTGTTTCGTGGAGGAACCCGTAGAGATCGTGGATCAAGAAGTCAAATGGTTGAATCAAAGCCGTATCCCAATTGTCAATGTTCAATGGAACTCGAGGAGGGGTCCTGAGTTCACATGGGAACGTGAAGACCAATTTCAAAAGAAGTATCCGCACCTCTTCACTAAACCCGTACCTTCGTCAAGTGTAGCGACTTAAGCCTTGGGGACAAGGCTCTTCTAATGGGAGGAGACTATATTATTTCACATTTTCAGGTCATTTACGACTTTAATTATTCAATTATTTATTTTTAGGCTTTTGCGCGTTTACTTTTAATTTTTATCGTTAAGCTAAATAGCGTAAACTAAAAATGAGCATTCAACGTAAACGGGCATCAAACAATTAAAAAATTTTTACATCAAGCAAGTGTTATATGATTATTAAGAGCATAAGTTATAACTTTTCATAATTTATTTTTATTGGTTATGTAAAACGCTCGTTTCGTAATAAATTACATTTGGGCATACCCTGAAGCACCTATACCTATCTATACTAAAACCAATACCCACATTTATACCCAATACACAAAATTTAATCATTTTATCACTTATTAAGTGCATATGGCCGGATATAGGTGTATACATAAGAAATAAACATTTAACTCTCCACTAAGTTATACTTTACAACTCATACCTTACACATAAGTACATTTCAATCCTATGTATCTAGAAATTGTCTTGTCCATGTACCCTAGAAGCAATGTGAGCCGTGGCCTTCTCCCAGGGAGGAGGAGAGCTCTTTGCATTGTACCCTAAACCACCTAGCATCCCATGGTAAGTTTAAGGTTGTTTTAAGGTTTCCTAGTTGCTATAAAAGGAAGGTTAAGTATACTAGTATCATTTACACTCTCATTCAAAGAAAATTATCAAGCAAACTCTCTTCATATTCAACCAAAACCCACGGCCAAACATTTCCAATTAGGGTTTCATTTTCCTTTTGGTTCTAAGGCATTCCAAGTATTCTAGTGTTCATCCTAAGATCATCTAAGGTCACTCAAGGTTATTACAAGCTTGGATTTGGGTTTAACAAGGATTAATCAAGAAAACATATTTAGGGTTTTCTTGATTTGGGTTTTGGATTTGGAAGCCTTGTTAGGGTTTTTATATTGTGTTCATTATTCTCATCCTCATATTCCTTCTTAAGGTCCATTTAAGTCATTTCAGTTCTATTTATTAATTATCTTATGCTGCTACATGCTGGTTATATAAGTTAATCACACCTGATGTTATTTTTATGACTTTGAGATATTTCAAAGTACATATGCTGAATTTGAATTTTATGTACCATAATGATGAAAATAAATACCATGAAGGAAGTACAACATCTTTAATATAAGTACTAGTTGATTTATGAGTTTAGTTTGTAAATTATTTTGCATTGAAAGTTAATTACAAGTTATGTATAGAAAGATCATGAGGACATGGAATTCATTTTGGACAAAGTATTGTGATATTTATAAGACCTAATATATGTGATAAATATGGTACAAAACTTTGTTAAAGACTGGTGCAAAGTTTCTAAATAAAAGGAATTATAAAACTTGTTTTATTAATCACAAAACCCTAATTAATTTTATATACCTACTGTTAGAATTCGTCTAATAAAGCATGGATTTTATATTTTATTTAATTAATACATATCACAAGGATCGTAAGCATATAAGAAACCTGAAAAACCGAGTAATAACGAAGGAGATACGATATTTTTAAGTTTACAACAATTAAATGGATAAAAGTGATTTTATAAAAATACCTACTATTATAGATCTGATATATAAAAATAAATGTTTTATAAATATAGTACTTTTTATAAGGAATCCAATGATGTAAGAAACTCGAAAAACGGATTTAAAATGAAGGTGATACATTAATTACAAGTTTAAGTTAAAAAGTATTTTTATAAAAGTAAATTTATAAAAATAAGTTACTGTTTACGACATTATACTGTTGGGAAATAATTTTCATAAATAGATTTTTTAATTACGAAGACGTGGACATAGGAATCAGTAAAAACCGAATTAAAACGAACGAGATACAATTAAAATACGATTTCAATAATTAAAGTTATAAAAAGTATTTTTTATACTTTCATTACTGTTACCTATTCATTATAGTCACCAACCATATTATAAATATTTTAAAATTTGATTAGACTTTTCAAATACGAATCCATACATATAAAGAACAAGCGAAAAGGATGATTAAATATGTAGTAAGTTATGACTTTTGGATGGTTACGAGATTAATTTTTATAAAGTAGTTTTATATTAACTTTTATAAAAAACAATTAGAAACTTACTATTCTTCAGGGGCATTAAATATATCTTAAATTTTATTTATTTTTCTTTTTCTTTCTTTTACTTTTTTTATTTTAATTTAATCTTTAATTTTAACTATTTTGATAGATTTTCTTTAATCGAAACCTTTGTACATAAGAACTACTTGAAACGGGAGTTAAAACGGTTAAGATTTGAAGGTTATATAAACCGTGTGCACTATCTTCACTTTTGGGCACTATTTTATCAAAACAATTAAACCAATTATATAATATCATTATATAATCAATAATAATATTAAAACATGTATTATTAACAAATGATCAATTGTGAGACAAAAACTACACTTTATCTTACAGATACAAATACAAACACCTTTATTCAATAAATTACGGTTTAAACATTGTTTTGACATACATTTTAAACTAAACAAAAACTATTAGGTGGTGGTGTAACTATATAACTTGTGATGTAGTATTATTAAGTACATTGTACTCATACGACCTATATTTAATTAGGTTGCATTCGGTCTTATCCGTGACGTTTCCATTCACTTGATTCATATACATCAGTTTATTCACTAAGGTGAGTTCATAGCCCCATGTTTTACTATATCAATGATTTACAACTTTTGGGGTGAGAAACATGCATTGTTTTACAAATTGGACGCAAGTGTACATTTTATCATGATTACGTGTTTGCCTAAGTAGCGATAACCCACTGTGCCCATTATCATGAACTGTCAATTACTTTGTGTGAGCGCGAATGTTATAAATAGATCTATTTGGGATTGACATCCCCATCCGGGTGAGTAGCTCTCACTGGTGTCACGGAGTGAACCAACGGATGTATACCATGTCGGATTTGGGATGTTTCGGGTTGAACATCATCACGGGCAATGTGGCAATATTTATATTGCATTCATACATGTCGAGCTTCAGTGTCATGAACTTAGGGAAACGTAAATACATTTTGTGATGGGTGTACAGGTTGCATAATCACGGGGAAATCTTGCGGTCCTACATTATATTTACATAAACCTATGAATTCACCAACTTTATGTTGACGTTTTAAAGCATGTTTTCTCAGGTCTATGAGGTACAAGAGCAAAGAGATACATTGGTGGTCAATCATTTTGGAGTCATTGCATAAAGATTTAGAGGCATTATATTTTGGGGATATTTGTTATGATCTTAAAACATTACATTTTCAAGGGTAAACAAGTTAAGCCGTTGAGCTTTTGTAACAACACTTATTAAATCCAATGTATCATTTTTAAACGACTCTTTTTGAGGTCGTTCTCATATCTTGTGCTGTTGATCTATGAAGTAATGCTCCCGGACACATTATTCCGCTGCGACCCTATTTGGGGGTGTTACAATAAATGTTTTTTAAAGTTGGGCCAAAATTACTGTCCTAAACTACTTTTCAGTATGTTACACATCTTTTTAAGGACAAAACAAATGCAAATGAAAGAACCATCTTATGGCTTTCATTACCCTCCCTAAACTTTGATTGAACGTTGTCCTACATGTTCTAAAAAGTACCCCTAAAACATAAATCGAAACATAATTGAAAGGGAAAAGAAACTGGTATTCCTCTGGTTTGATCGGTATAAAAGAAGAAACACGAAAATTCGGCTATATCTTCATCTAAGAACCGTCCAAATGAAAAGCCTAAGAGTTCCCAGACTCTCCTCATCCAATTTAACCTGAAAATCTAATAAAAAATACTCATGTAAAGTCGACGGGAGATAATGTACATAATCGCAAATTTAACAAAAATTAAATCCTAATAAAGCAAATAAAGATAGAACACAATGTACTAATGTTAAGTGGTTTTCTGTAGTAAATCTAGAAAATAAAAAATTATGAAAATTACAAAAAAAAATATTAAAAAAATTCAAAAAATAGCAATTTTGTCTTTTTGCAGGCTGAACCTGAAAGGTTTTGCGTTTTCGTTTTTTGGAAAAAGTTGTGGAAAAACCTATTTATTATTTTTGGAACAATAATGCCTAGACCACATTGATAATTAGAACAGGTTTTAGATACAAAGAAAACAAAATAAAAGTGTGAATTAACTTAAACTATCCGTTTTACATGTTTAATATAATGTGGTTCTTATTAACCAAATAAAATTTTCCCTACATTTATTTTATGAAAAATACCTTTATATGTAACTAAGATAAAGTTAAAAACAAAATAAACTATGATCACATAGCATTCAAACATGTATAAACAAACAATAAAAGATAGAAACACACAATACTCCGAAAAATGCGTAAAAGTTAAATAAAAGTAGGTTTGCCTCCCACCTAGAAAATTTCTTTATTTACGAGTCTTATAGCTACACTCAAAGTCACAACCTATGAATCATGAATGTTAGAAACGCAAAAGTGTCGGTCACTTCCATAGATAACGGTCGTTAGCTTGTTAAGCAATTTATAGAAACTTACATAGTTAGTTAGCAAAGGCCCATGGATTAATCCATGCAAGCCCAAGCCCACGTGCCATTTGTAAGTATAAATACACCTCTCCATGCCTTGGAGAGGTGGTTGGTTGGTTGTATTTTCACATAGTAATGCATTTCATGTTCTTGTCTTTCTCTCTCTAAAATACTTCCTTCCTTCCCACTTTCTCTCTCTAGTTCTTGTTGTTAGAGATTACTAATATTCTTCAATTGGTATCAAGAGCCATGGAGTGGTGTGTTTAGTTTTTGTGTTTATTTTTTTGGTTCGTGTCATATTGCAAAAATCGTCCTTCCTTTTATTTTTTCTTGTTGTTCGAAGCTATTTGGGTACACTAAAAGATCATTTACCTTGGTAAATTTGATCTAGTATCTTTAGGATATAGGTGTACAAGCTTTAAATCAAGAAAAATTTCATTTTTGGTCATCTTTTGTGTTCAAAACCTTTACAAAGAACAAAATCTTGATTTTAAATTTTTCGGCTTAAAAACCTTAAAGTTTCTATTTTTCTTGTTCCAATAGGGTTAGTAACACTAGTTGTACAAGAATTTTTGCAAAACAACCATCAAAAAGGTGTCTTTTTGTGTTTTAAAAATTTTGAGTCTCGTGTCTGTTGGAGTCGAACAACCTGAGTCGAACAACTCAAGTCGAACAACCTGAGTCGAACAACTCAAGTCGAACAACCTGAGTCGAACAACCCAAGTCGAACAACCTGAGTCGAACAACTCAAGTCGAACAACCTGAGTCGAACAACCCAAGTCGAACAACCTGAGTCGAACAACCCAAGTCGAACAACCTGAGTCGAACAACTCAAGTCGAACAACTCACTTTAGTGGAAACCGAACAACTCAATTTTTTTGAATTATACGGTTTATTTCTTTGACTTGTAAAATCCCGTGAAACATTAACTTGTTTTTCCCGGTTTTGTCAAGAATTGTAAAATCCCGTGTAGTTTAAAGAATTAAAACACTAAAAGGACAACTTAATTAAACACAAATTCTTTCTACCACCGTCCGATCAAACAAGTAATCTTTTAACATACATATTTCACAATGACGACTCTTGCTGACAAAGCGATTCTTTCGGGTGCTGACAATCGTCCACCTATGTTGGAAAAGGATATGTATGATTCTTGGAAAAGCATAATGGAGCTATACATGATGAATAGACAACATGGAAGAATGATTCTTGAATCCGTTGAAAATGGTCCACTCATTTGGCCTTCAATTGAGGAAAATAGAGTGACAAGACCAAAGAAATATTCTGAGTTATCTGCTACGGAAGCAATTCAAGCTGATTGTGATATCAAAGCAACAAATATCATTCTCCAAGGACTACCACCTGAGGTCTATGCATTGGTTAGCAATCATAAAGTCACCAAGGAACTATGGGAAATAATTCAACTTCTCATGCAAGGAACTTCATTGACGAAACAGGAAAGAGAGTATAAGCTTTATGATGAATTCGATAAGTTTGCTTATAAGAAGGGGAAACACTACGTGATTTTTACTTGAGATTTTCACTGCTAATCAATGACATGAACATCTACATTATGAAACTGGAACAATTTCAGGTGAACACTAAGTTTTTGAATACTCTTCCTCCTGAATGGAGCAATTGTGACAAATGTCAAACTGGCTCGGGATTTGCACACAACTAACATTGATCAGCTTTATGCTTATCTGGGACAACATGAATTTCATACAAATGAGGTTCGTTTAATGCATGAACGCAACTCAGATCCGCTTGCATTAGTTGCAACTCATCAGATGACCCAGTCTCCTTATCAAACTCATCAAAACTCATACCAAAACACTCAATTTCAACCATAAGCTATACCATATCAGTCTCCACGATATGGATCACCTTATCAGTCTCAAAAATACTCAACTCATCAATCATCAACACCTCTTTCAATCACTTATCCATCCAATGATTATCAATCATCAATTTACCACAATGTTTATTCTCCATCATCATCTATCCCTCAATTGGAATATGCTTCCACAGTTAACCAACAATCTGAATTTTCCCAACCAGACCCAGGTCTAATTGTCCCAGTATTCTAGAAAGGTGATGATCCCATTAATGCCATCAATCGCATGATGTCTTTCTTGACTGCTGTTGTCACTTCCCGCTACCCAACTACCAATAATCAGCTAAAGAATTCGTCAAACCCTAGGCAACAAGCTACCATTAATAATGGAAGAGTGACATTACAACCAATTCAGGGGAGACAAACGTCTTTAGCTGCGGGTACTATAAGGACGTATACTCCAGGAGCAAGTGGAAGCAATTCTGGGAAACAAAGGACTGTTACTTGTTACAACTGCAAAGGGGAAGGCCATATGTCCAAACAATGCACTAAACCTAAGAGGAAACGAGATGATTCTTGGTTTAAGGATAAAGTGTTGTTGGTACAAGCTCAAGCAAGTGGTCAAATTTTACATGAGGAGGAACTTGCATTTTTGGCAGATCCAAGAATTCCAGAAAGTCAAGCCACACAGACTGTCATTACTCACAATGCTGCTTATCAAGCTGATGATTTGGATGCATATGACTCTAATTGTGATGAACTCAACACTGCCAAAGTTTCTCTCATGGCGAATTTATCTCATTATGGTCCAGATGCTCTTGCTGAGGTACATAATCATGATAATATGAATAATAATATGCTTAATCAAGCTGTGTAGGCAATGTCGTCTTCTGAATAGTCGAATGTCGTGACTCATTCAGAGACTAAAATAAACAGTGATAGCAATATCATTCCTTATTCTCAGTATGTGATTGAATCACAACAAGCAGCTGTTTAAAATTCTAACTCTTCTGCACAACAAGATGCACAGATATTATATGTGATTGAACAACTGAAAACCCAAGTAGTTAATTGTATCAAGATAATTTTGGACAATAAAAGTGTCAATGATACTTTAACTACTGAGCTTGAAAGATATAAACAACAAGTTAAAGTTTTGAAAGAAGGACAAAATGTTGATTTAAGGAGTAATGATACCGTTTTAGATTCAAGTACACAGTCTGTAGAGATTGATCATCTTAAACAAACTCTTTTAGAACATTTAAAAGAAAAGGATTCTTTAAGGCAAACAGTTACTCTTTTCAAAAATGCTTTTAAAACAAAAAGATCATATGATGTTAGAAAAGAAAGTTAATACTACACCAGTCGATTATGCTGTCCTTAATCAACTTTCTCAAGATTTTGGAAAATGATTTGTTCCACAAACTGAATTATCTGCTGAATAAGCCTTTTGGTCTCAGAACTCTTTGAATTCTCTAGAACCCACTCTTTCTAGTAGACCCGTCAAAGTTGAGGTTCCAAAAGAACTTCTTAAAGTCAGCATGGTTAATACGAGTTTGAAGAAACTTAAACACCATCTTGCTGGTTTTGACGTGGTTGTCAAAGAAAGAACCACACCCACAGCCATCATTGAGGGCTTGTGGGGGTTCGAACATACAAAAGCTTGTTTTAGGGATGAAATAATTCCATTTGTAAAAGCTTTGAAGGACTTATTTAATACATTCGATCAATATTTGATTGATGAACTTTTTGAAGTCCAAAATATCTTCCATTAAATGGAACAGTCTGTGGAACAACATCGTTTTGAGTCAAAAACATTTGAAGTAAAAATGAATCAAGTTTTGAACTAAAACGAACGACTCTTGGAACAAGTCATTAACAAAGATATTGTGAACAATTACGAATTCTTCTGTGGATAATGTCTCTGTGAATGTGCATGAATATGAAAAGTGTCTAAAACTTGAGACTGAGCTTCTAAACAAAAAGGATTTCGTTGAAAAAGAGATTTACGATAAACTGTTCAAAAGTTTTACCACCCTTGAAAAACATTGCATCTCTTTAGAAGTTGATACTCAACTTAGTCAGGAAATTTTTCAAAGGGACAATTCTATTTCAAATCAAAGTGCTCCAAGTTTTGATCAATTGTTTGAATTAAATGAATTGAAAGCTCAGTCCCAAGAGAAAGACACGGTCATAAAGAAGTTGAAAGAGAAAATTAAATCTCTAAGTGGAAAAATGAATGAGGATAAGATTAAAAAGGACTTAGAAGAGATTGAAACAATAAATATTGAATTGGATCATAGGGTGTCAAAGCTTATTGCTGAGAATGAGCATTTGAAACAGACCTATAAGCAACTTTATGACTCGATTAAACCAGCACGTATTCGATCAAAAGAACAATGTGATGATTTAATTAATCAAGTCAATCTAAAGTCTGTGGAAATCTCTGATTTAAATGCTAGTCTTCAGGAAAAAGTTTTGGAAATTACAGCTCTCAAGGATGACTTAAGGAAACTTAAAGGAAAAGCTCTAGTTGATAATGTTGTTACGAAACACACTATTGATCCAGAGATGCTTAAGATTGATGTGGAACCAATAACCCCTAAATTGTTGAATAAAAAGACAGCTCACTCTGCCTATATTAAGCACACTCAAGAAGAAGCTATAGTTCTTAGGGATCTAGTTGAACATGTTAAATCAAAATATCCACTAGATCATTCCTTATAATCGGCCTGTAAGTATGCTAAACTAATTCAGGAGTTTCTTACACACATCAGTAAAACCTGCCCGAGTGTCAACAACACTGATGGAAAATTAGTGGCTGTGACCTCAAAGAACAGGGACAAAAGAGTTAGACTCACTGAGCCCGTCACATCCTCAGGAAACACAACCACAAAAATAGCCTCTACATCAAACCTAGTTTCTAACAAACCTATGTTGTCTTCTACATGAGTAAAACCGTCTACTAGTGCTAGCAGATCACAGCCTTCAGGCAAAACAAAGAAAGATAAGATTCGACAAACACCAAGTAGTACACAGAAGAATAAATTAGAAGCCCACCCTAGGAAAGTTAAATCTAGTTTAAAAAATAAAGAGTATGTTGTTCAACCTCAAGGAACTGCTGTAGAGTCTGATAGAACTCCTTAGATCCTTTAAGCACAGTTTGACTAGAACTTATATCTAGGATTAACAATAACAATGATAACAATATGCACATCGGAATTAAATAAAGAACATCAATGTTATTTAACAAGGTTTTACTATTAAACACCAAGCCCCAATATTATTTGATCAAGATAATACGGTTACCTACTGTAACAGGGATCAAGAGATCCTTGAGGCTATACTATCTATTAACTACTATCTATCTAACTACTAAATAAACGTGTACACACACATGTTTTTCTAGACTCTCATTGGGAGAGTTTTATGTTTTCTGGATGTCTAAAACCATATGCCTGATATCTCTTTATATACTAGAGATATCTAGGTTTACAAAGGATAAGAACAAATTACAAAAGCTAAGAACAAATAATATCTTCCTAACATATAATATTATCTTCTGTATCTTTATCTTCTTAAGGAGATCTTCTAAAATCTTCCATCTTTTAAAGAATTCTTCTTTTGCATCTAAGTCCTTTTGTTTCATTCTTTTATTTATTTTGTCTTATCAAATCAATAATTCCCAACAATATTCCCCTATTTGATGATGAAAAAACAAATAAAGTCGTGTACGAACTTCATCATAAAGCCAAAGCTTCCCCTAAAGTTGAGATGTAATCATCTCCCTGAATGAAACAAAACTTCCCCTTAAGTAGATTTCCTTTATACCATGCCACACCAAGGATCTACAAGTTGCCAATTGGACCTGTTAACATCTTCTTCCCCTTTTTGTCATAATCCTATATGGGACATATGAATATAAGCAACTTTGATTTTGACCACTACAAACCAATATCACACTTCTAATCCAAGCATTCTAACTTCTCAAATTACCCACCATTAAGCACAATAAGAAAAATGAACTTGAGTAGTAGAAATGTTGAGAATTATTGATTTGATGAGACAAAATAAATAAAAGAATGAAACAAAAAGGATTTAAATGCAAAAGAAGAATTCTTCCAAAGATGGAAGATTTTGAAGATTTCAAAAGATCTCCTTAAGAAGATAAAGATATAGAAGATAATATTATATGTTAGGAAGATATTATTTGTTCTGATCTTTTGTAATTTGTTCTTATCCTTTGTAAACCTAGATATTTCTAGTATATAAAGAGATATCAGGCATATGGTTTTAGACATCCAGAAAACATAGAACTCTAAACGTGTGTGTGTACACGTTTATTTAGTAGTTAGATAGATAGTGTAGCCTCAAAGATCTCTTGATCCTTGTTACAGTAGGTAACCGTATTATCTTGATCAAATAATATTAGGGCTTGGTGTTTAATAGTAAAACCTTGTTAAATAACCTTGATGTTCTTTATTTAATTCCACTGTGCATATTGTTTTCATTGTTATTGTTAATCCTAGATATAAATTCTAATCAAACTGAGCTTAAACGATCTAAGGAGTTCTATCAGACTCCACAATTGGTATCAGAGTCATGTGGCTCTTGATCTAGGATCTACAAGGTTTTGCAGAAGAGTAAAAGTTTGTGTCTCTTGTTTCAGTGTTATCCATAAATATTTGATTGCCGTGGTTTTGCATTTATCCTGGTGTGGGACGATTAATTTAATCAAATCAGTTTGGGCGTGGCAACACACGTAAGTTTGTTTAATTTGACTTATCAAAAACTATTAGTTAACTTTGATTGAACTATTTGATTGGTCGATATATTATACTACGTGTATGGATCTGAATTTACTACATTCGGTTTGTGTTTGATGGTTATTGGAGAGAAAAACACCTGATGATTAGATTAATGTGTGACACAACAAGGTTGATTATTTTATTCGGTTGATGCACAATAATGTTTGAATATTATTCTTTGTGTTCATGGTTCGATGAGATTTTGTGGGCTGCTTCGTGATTCAAGTGCTCATATGAGTTAATGCTGCCAGCTTATATACACGTCAAGTATTCCAAGGTATTATTTGTTATATGCTCGCTACTGCTCGTAAATGACTACTGTTGTCCTTAAAAGTTACTACTGTCAATATATGTTGTGGAATAGTGACAGATTAGCAACAGATTAGTGACAGATTAAGTGTCGCAAAGAGCCATAGGAGGAAGTAGTCATCAGATCTGTGACAGTTTAGTAACAAATTTGTGATAGAAAAAGTGTTGCTAAAAGAATAGGAGGAAGGAGAATGCAAATTAGTGACACATTAGTGACAGATTTGTGACACTAAAAAGTGTCGTCTGGATACTTAAAAAAAAGGTATTCTTAAACAGTGATTACAAGTTAGTATTGCTCGCGATGATTTTTAATACTGCTCAATTACGAGTTAGTACTATTAGGCTCGAGTTCAGATTGGTTACTACTGCAACGTTCAGTACTGCTTGTTTATACATGTGTGTTGCCAAAAGAAAAGATAATGCTGCTTATGTTCGTGCTTGTTAATACTGCTCATCCAAGATATGTTTCTAGTGATCGTCTTGGAAGTAATACAGAAGGTCGTGATCACAGCAGAAGTGCTTAAATTGATGAAGAAGATGTTCTTTCATTTAAGATAATCCTCTTATAACTACAACAGTTTTTGGTGATAATTGGTTTTTGGATTCGTTCTCATAGAAGCAGCAAGCATGATCGAACAGTAAGGATTGATGTTACAGCAGGTTTTAATGTTACTGCTGTTATGTTTTGGGTTTGGTTTATTTATGGAAGCAGTTAAGGTTATGGATGCGAGTTTTATGGATTATGATTTGTTTCGATTTGTAATTCCTGATGTTTAGGAATTATCTTTTGTTTCATAACAGCTTTTTATATGTGATGAACGTGAAATGATTTTGATTAAAATATTAAAGAATTTATTAAATATTTTTATTTAATAAAGAGTGATAAATATAACTTTATTTATTATCCTGTGTCGGTACGCGTTGTCTTCAAAATTTTGCGAGGTTATTTTAGTTACTTTCTGCTTGGTTTGGTCTCAGGCAAAGCTAAAAGTTGTCTGGCATGTCGTTTTACATCCAAAATTGCTTTTAGAGTACGAGTTGTGAAAACGTGATTTAGCGAGTCGTTTTTGATAAGTCAACTTAAGAATAACATATATCTTATCGTTTTCAAATCAATAAGTTTGAAAAATAAATTTGCAAATGAGCAATAATAATAGTAATTATGGTTTATTATTTAAATACGTTTCAGAAATTTACTGGCTACGCGGTAATTGTTTTTATGTGACCGAAAAAGGTCAAAAAGTCAAAAGTCAAGTCGGAACCAAAAAGTCAACGGGTAAAATAGTCATTTAAAATATCAAAAATTGCGAGGTGTGACAGTACCTACCCCTTAAAGGAATCCCGTCCCGGGATTCGATTTTTGTTAGCCTATTGTGTGATCAGGAACATATTTAGGATTTAACAAATCGGTTTTTTTTAAACATGGCGTTGAACATTTTATTCAGCAAAATTCAATGTTTTGACACTTCTTGATACACAAAAATTTTGGCTAAGTTTGACCCGATTATTTAATTTATCAAAATGAGTATTTTAGAGAAATATCATTACTAGTTTTGTGGTTGATATAACATGTTATAAGGAAAGTCTATTGATAGTGAAAACATAGAAGGAGAAGTGTAGACGTGTGGGTATGTTGTTAAGGGTTTAAAGTTTAGGGCAGGGATAGCTGTAGGGACTGGAATGAATTATATCGAAAGTGCTATGGATGTAAAGTATTCAAACTACTTAGAAAAGTACGAGGAGGGATTCGTGACTCAACTCACCTTAACAAAAGGGAGGAGAATAAGGTTATTATCCGAACGGCTCTAATCGGACTAAATAAATTAGTTGGCCGTAAAACGTGATATTATAATAATAACGGAACGTTGCAACAACGTTAGTAACGAAATGGACTTAAACATATGTTTGTGCTTTTAGTTTAGTTAACAAAATGGTTTTTCGAACTTATTAAGTTTATGATGATGTAAGTACGTTCTTACCGGAAAAGTTACTATTTATAAAAGTTTTCATTTTTAGGAAAGTTCTAATTTCTGGACGTTAATTGATCCCTAATTTGATCGTTTTTCTATATCTTAAAAAACGAACGTATTGAAACCTATCGTTGAACTAAAATACTTAGCATTGCAAAATATTTATATAAAATGTTTCTATATTTAGAAAATAGACCAACGGCAACGATATTATCATTTTTGAGAATAAATTTCCTAAACCTTCGTTTTGATATCAAGAAGCTCCACAAATATTTTTAAAAACTTTCGACATTAATAAATTTAGAAACATTTTTAAACATCCGTTTACCCTCATTTAAAACTCGGACGACAAACTATATTTTTATAAATCACTCATGGACTTGGCCATAAACTTAACATAAAAACTGCATATTTTTCCAAATCTATCATAAAACTCTTTTACGCCAAAACCAATCAACAAAATTTATTACAATTCAAGCCTAACCTCATCGCCATCTTTGTTGCAACTCACAATGCTCACATCCTCTCAACAAGAACAATTTATATATTCGAACTCATCAAAAATCTTTATTAGAATATTTATTCATTTTAATAAATTGAAAATCATTGCAACAAACATCATGGAGTCGTGCATCAAAAGTATATAGAAGAGCAACAACATCAACTTTAACAAACGGTGACGAAATGCGGAGAGTGGAAATTTCAAGAAACAATATCCCCAAAATAAAGGTCAACAAATGGGAGGAGCTCACGGAAGAGCTCAGGTGATACGTGACGAAATATCGTACTCAGTCGTTAGTTCGAGGATAAATCAAATCCATTAGTCAAACAGCGAACAACGGTTAGCTCCACGAGCTGTTCATGATAGCATGGTTTTTGTAACGGCAAGAGTAAAAATTTTATAGTGTGAGAATAAGGTTGTTCATGTGAGGTCTTAAGGTTCTGCATGAAATGGTAAGACACGATAGTGTTTCAGATCTTTTTAACAGATTCGGTGATTATCAGTTACGAGTTCATATTATGTCATATCGGTAGTGTTCCAAAATCTATAGGGTCAATTTTGAGTGGGACGCTAACTTATCGTGTTGATCGAAAGATGTCTATACTTGATAACGGGTAATGTTTGGCTTGTTAATAATTCTCGGCTTGTCGGTGTAACATCCTGAAGGATCCCATCAGAGGTTTTTGTCAGTTACGAGGATCTCATACATTCACGTCGATTCTATTCTCTAAAAGGTAAGTATTATTGAAGATAATCTTCTGTTCTAATGGTTATAATCCTCTTAGAGTGATATGCTCATATAATTCTAGAACCTTTCAATCGTAATTTCCATGGGAATACGGAATGCATGATTTTGGCTCTCGGCAAAGGGTTTGCGTTTCTATATACCCAAGGTTGAAGAAAATCTGCTTAGTTATGGATGCTTACGTTTACTAATTACACGTGACCGACACGACTCATGAATACGCACGCAAAATATTAATAAAATACAAGTACAATATAATCTCGTTAACAATGTAGAGGAAGAAAAGAAAATAGAGATAGAGCGTATGGGTAATGAAGGATCCCAATATTTCACATAATATAAACTAGAGAGAGTTAGAGAGAGAGATGGATGGAGAGAATATGTAAAAAATTCACTAAAGATGAGTGTCACAATGATTTTCCAACACCCTCTCCATGTGTGGAGAGGGTTTAAATAGTTCTTACAAAAATGCCCCATAAAACGGGCTATGGTGTGGGCTTACAGTGGGTAAAGACCCGGCCCACACCATAAATCATACGATTACTAATAAAAACTATGAGCTATGCTAAATATAAGAAAGCATGGGGTGACCGAGTCTTTTTCTTAATCCTAACAATCTCCCCCTAAGGGAGGTCACCCCAGAAAATACAATTTGAATTTTAGCATTCTATGAGTTGTTCTTCTGACTTTAGCTCGTATACTTTGATTCTTCATTCATTGACTTCATTGTACATCTTGTAGTGGTCCTTGAGCTTTGTTCCTTAGACTTGTGTGATCTTTGAGCTTTCTTTGAGATCATCAGCCACAGTAAATCTCTTAATCATCCTTGTTGTGAAGTATTGCCTCCATGTGATGTTGTGACCTTCGGACCGGCATGCTCACACTTTTCTGGATCATGATAGCAAGCATCAGAGTAGCGGAAGCTGTGTTGTAAGTCTTTCAGCTATCATGATGTCTTTGATTAGGAATATGAAGTGTGAGCATGGGGTTGTGAATTGACATGTCTTTGTCCAGCAGCTGCTACCGTCGGGATTCCTGCAAGTATATGTTAGTAATAAACACACGAAAGTGTCTTTGTTCACTTTCGTTGAATAAGGTTGCAAGAACCACGGTTCCCCGTTTGTCAGTATAAATACTGCCTGTGATCAGGTAGAATTCCAAAGAATCTCCTTGACAGGGTTTCGCAGCTGCACTAGCCGTTCTCAAACCGGAGCGTCTCAAAGTAGACAAAGCACAGAATGAGTGAACCAGTGGATTAAAACCCACTGATTAATGAGAAATTGATTTGAAAATCAGTCGCGTGTCACTCTGGAAAGAGTTTTGTGACACATCGAGAGTTTTATAATCTAAAGATCAATTTTCATCAGAAACACTTTTGTTTTGAAAGATATACACATTCGATGTGCTAGAAAATTCAGTTGTTGAACACATCGAAAGGTTTTTCAAAAACTACTCGTCAATTCACTTCCTGGAACAAGTTTGATTCATAAAGAATCGCACCATCGTTTCTTTCCAGTTGTCACAAGCTTGATCCTCAAGAGGATCTCACATGTCACCTACCAAGAGCTTGTTTAATGTTGGCTCTAGAAGGATTTCCATCTTCATTGTGAATACTTTCGTATCACTCAGATGTTCTGGCAATACCACGAGGATAATGCGAAGGACTCTTAAAATCTTTACTTGTTGTCACAGTGTGTGAGAAACAAGCACAATATGGATTAATGTCCTAACGAGATTTTTGGATGATCTCATGGCTCTAGACTCAATAGTGCATTTTTGGTTTTTGGTAGTCGGAGGCTGGAGCGGACTGCCACCTTTTCAATATCATCTAGCTCGGAGTGAGAGAGACGATAGAAATGTATTGATCTCCGTGAGAAATGAAACAAGAATCCTTTGAGGGATCTTGAGTGGCTAGGGAGGGTTGTGCAGCGTATCACTGGGTCCATGATACTTATCTTCAATGTCAGCAATCAACCATGTGATTCTGGCAGCATATGTAGTGACCCGGTTTCTGCCTAATGTTTAAGGAGGGCTGCTTTCTTTTCACCCTTTATCTTAACATTTCTTTTTCATTCTTCAACCCCTTCAGTGCTTACCAAGACTTCATTACTAGTACCTTGTTGGGTTTATTCCAATACTAGCTCCATCTCAGTCCGCACTTTTCCCTTATTCTCACGTAACTCCTTTTGTAATCATACCTAAGGACTTCTACACTAACTAGTGGATTGTCCCTGGGTAGATCCCTCCGGCTCTGGCGGGATCATGGGAACATGTACCTAACCATACCATCCTTATAACTCTGATAAAGTAAATACGGGGTCGGTCTTTTGGTACTGTTCTCTTCGCCATCATATACCATTCGCTCCCCCTTAATATGTGCATCGATATTCGAAAAAGTTTAGCACATATGGAGGGGCCTACACTTGAGTTTAGAAGATCACATTTTATATCAGATTTTCATAATTAAATCACATTTTCTCCCCCGAGCAAAAATTTCAAATCCGTTGAGATTTTGGGTCTCAATTAATTTATGTTTAGGAAAATTTGGGAGAAAGAGTGTCAGGTTTATGATATCCGAATGTGAAGCATATAGTTACTTAATATAGTTACAACAACTTATATATATTAGACTACCCCTCATTCGGTTCTCTTCAGTAACCGGTAGTCGCCTTCGCGGATCCGTCCACCCACAAAGCTCTCCAGATTCTGAAAGATACGTCGTGTCTTTAGCCTTTTCTGGATAGCGAACATGAAGTCCTTGCTCCTGTCAACATCTTTCTTCGTCCAAAATCTAGTGTTCATCCCTGGATTATTCCTGTTGATCTGAAATTCCTTGACGCGATAGTCCAACGCTTCATCAATCTGTTGCAGAGTGCCATCACTGAACTTGTGTATTTCATTGAACCTCATGATCATCGTATCTGTCTCTGAATGTAACTGCCCTTGGAGAGTCTATGACAGTGTAGTCATGTCTCTGAATGCAACTAAGTCAAAACGCAGTCATACTCAAAACGCAGTCATACTCAAAACGCAACTGAGTCAAAACGCAACTAAGTCAAAACGCAGTCATACTCAAAACGCAACTGAGTCAAAACGCAGGCATCAAAACACAATGATTATAATATTCA